>VXAB01000464.1:0-67605 GCA_013399175.1 Odontophorus gujanensis
TTCTGCTATAGGAAAGGATGCTTCACTCTAGAGCAGGTTGCTCATAGTGCCCTCCAGCCTGACTTTGAATGTTTCCAGGGAGGAGGCATTCACAATCTCACTGGGCAACCTGTTCCAGTGTCTCACCACCCTCACAGTAAAGAATCACTTCCTATTATCTATTTCTGTAAATATTTGTTGTCTAAATCTATCCTCTTCCAGTTTAAAGCCATTTCCCCTCATCCTGTCTTTACTTGCCCTTATAAAAACTCTCTCCCCAGCTTTCCTATAGGCCCCTTCAGGTGCTGGAGGTGACTATAAGGACTCCTTGGAGCCTTCTCCAGGGTGAAAAGCCCCAGCTTTCTCATCCTGTCCTCACTGGGAAGGTGCTACAACGTTGTCATCATCTTCATGTCCCTCCTCTGGACCTGCTCCAACAACTCCATGTCCTTCTCAAGGGGAAGACAGTTGGGGAATCCAGAACTGGATGCAATACTCCAGGTGAGGTCTCACGAGACTACGGTAGAGGGGCACACATCCCTCAACCTGCTGGTCATGCTTCTCTTGGTACAACCGAGAATACAATTGGTCTTCTGCGCTGCTAGTGCACGTTGCTGGCTAATGTTGAGTTCATCAACTGACACTCCTAAATCTTTCTTCTCAGAGCTCCTCTTGAGCCATTCTCCAGCCAGTCTGTATCCTGTGCTTGGAACTGCCTCAACCCAGGTGCGGGACCTTGCACCTGGTCTTGTTGAACTTCATGAGGTTGGCATGGGCCTATCTTTCAAGCCTGTCCAGGTCTCTCTGGATAGCATACCTTCCCTCTAGCATGTCAACTGCACCGCTCAACTTGGTGTTGTCTGCAAACCTGCTGAGGATGCAGTCAATTCCACTGTCTGCGTCACCTACAAAGATGTTAAATAGCACCGATCTCAACACTGATCCCAGTGAAACGCCACTCATCACTGCTTGGATATTGAGCCAGTGACTGCAACTCTCTGAGAGCGGTCATCCAGACAATTCTTTATCCAGTGAGCGGTCCATCTATCAAATCCATTTTTCTCATTTGGCAACTAGCATGTCATATGGGACAGTGCCATTTTTTGGGGTAGTTTTTTTACATGTTTTACTGTAGGAACTGATGGCCCCAGTTTTTTTACAATTATGTTATCCAGCTGGACTACTTGTGTATTTCACTACATGGTTAGGTAGTAAAAGAGATTATCTGCCATGTTTTGGTGTCTCTTAGTGGTTTACATCAGACGTAATTGATGTAAGAAACTCTTATTTATTTAGGTGAGAAAAAATAATATTAAAAAATACAGTTCTTTCAGCTGAAGTTGTTATGTATGGTTGCTTTTGGTATTTATATGGATTCTCATTGGCCATGCAACAATAGCACAAAATATTTGTAATATAAGCAGTGTAAGTTTCCCAAAGAAGAAAAATAGCTGACTTCATCTTACTTGCAATGTTTCTACTTGCCAAAATATATATATATACATGTAAATATATATATATATATGTACATAAAAATACCTTCAGTTCTCTCAAGAGACTATTCATGTATTCATTGTAATATATTGAAACAGCAGTTCCATGTGAATATACTAACAGAATCTGATATTTTTATTCAATGTTTGGGCAGAAACAAATGGCTTTAAAAAAGGCTATCAAAAAGGTTTGTTTGATAGCTTATGAGAATTTTTTCCATAATTCCCAGTCACAGATGTCTGAATCAATGTACCTTTTATTTTAGGCTGATTCTTTACCTTCTCTTGGCTTCAGGAAAATTTTTGCCAAAAGTCATCATGCCTACTTACTTCCACAGCAAAAATCACTGAAACAGACAGTTTACCTGAATATATCTGAATAGATGTATCATCTTATATCAGATATATTTTATTTTTATTTTCTTTCCGATTACGAGCAATTCCTCATTTAAAAATATATACATACATTACAAAAAAGGGAAAGAATGTAGAAAGCATTCATTTTTTAAAGAGCTCATATTAGAAAAACATAGGAAAGTATTTTGCCTCTCAGTATGGAAATCAGTGCCTATTTTTTTAATGTGACATTTGACAAATAACTAGGATACATAATTATATGCATTAGAAGCAGAATGTAGCTATGAAAAGTGAGATAAAGGTTATTTTTCAAAAACTTAAGGTTTATTTACAGGCAATATATAATCTTACTTGGTAATTCAAGTACAAAATTGTTTATTTTGTTTTATTTTTTATATAATCATTTTTCACAGATATTACCATATCAGAAATTTTCCTAATTAAACAAGTGAGTATAATTTGAAAAAAAGAAAAAAAAGAAAAAGAAAAAGAGAAATCTTTTTAAAATATTCTGTTCTTTGCAATAGAAATTATTTGAAAACAAACAAACAAAAAAAAATTGTATGAGTAGAATGATTTAATTGTATTTTTATTTTTTATTACAGTTCCTACCCTAGCACAAAATGTTCTTGATTTATTGTTAAATCACTGTTGTAGTCTTTTACCAGATGGGCTAGTACTGAGATTTTACCACATCTAAATGTTGTTTGCATGAGAACTGTGGGTGCTTGATAATGTCAGAAAGCCTTAGATTCAGGTCTCCAGATTTATGTTATACTTTTCTCATGATCAGTTTTCTTAATGAAGTTAGTAAAATAAAACATTACACTACAGCAGACCCTCACCAAACCCTTGCACTGAATAAATATTTCTAGACCTATTTACGCATAAAAAATCTTGGAAAAGAATTAAGACCTGTTTCATTCAGAAAAGCACTTGTGAAAATGCTGCAGGTAATATTTGCTTGGTTATAATGTGTTGAAATGCACTATTAAACAGGTACTGTTAAGCTCTTTATTATCTAACATTGTTTACCTTTTGTATGGATGTTATCCACTCGCTCATTTGGTTTGTAATCTTAGTAATAGCTTATTACTGCTTATGCTTCAATAATTGTTTTTTCTTACTGCTGTGAATTAGCCAGGATTAATTCATTTATACCAGACAGGTCTGTGCATAGTAGTTTTCCTGAAGGATCCCTGATGGTATGTTTCATTTTATTTTTCCACTTCATTTTAGTCAGCTAAATTGAAACAAAGCATACTACCGCTAATGAAGACATACTTGAATTTGCAATCCAATTTAATATGTGTCACGCTCTTAATGATAGTAGTGTAAACAGTATAACAAAAGGTTGATGTATTAGGCAAAAGGATGCAATACACTACAGCTGCTGCTACACTGTAGCTATTTCAAGTCACAGGAAGAACATCTGGGAAAGTCAAGAGCTGAGATATTCTCCATAGGACTTGTCACTCTCCAGGGTTGCACTAACTGTAAGAGTAGTTTTCACTTGCTCCATCCTTGTGAGATCATAAATGTGTGTGGGAACTTCTTCACAGTGCAGTGACGGAGCACTGGCACAGGCTGCACAGAGGTGGTGGAGTCTTCTTCTCTGGAGAAGTTCAAGACCAGCCTGGACTCCTACCTGTGCAACCTGGGCTAGGGAGCTGCTTTGGCAGGAGGTTGGACTAGATCATCTCTAGAGGTCCTTTCCAACCCCTACAGTTCTGTGACTGTGTGATTCTATCAGCACCAGGACTGGCAGGAGTGAGGGGCAGCAGGAAGATGAAAGAGGAAAACAAGACCCTCCTGTGAGATAAAACGAGTTAGCTTTTGTGTATGACTTACCTAGTTTAAGTTAATAACTTACTCTTACTGCAATGACCTGCGTTCCTCTCATTAGTTGTTGCTTTCTCCCTGGTCAGGGAAGGGGGCATGTGTGCTGAGTGCAGTAGAAACCACAACACACTTCCCTTTTTGTGCAGAATACTTAGCAGTTCTCTTTTCAGGTCTTTCAAGAAATCCAGACAGATTTTTATATTTTATTTTATTTTATTTTATTTTATTTTATTTTATTTTATTTTATTTTATTTTATTTATTTTTTATTTTTTAAGCTTTTTAGTTTTCCACTTTCTTGATATGCAAATGTCTTCATTGGATAATTTTTGAAAACTTGTATTTGCTTTGTTAATTTGCAGTTGATTAGTGGTCTAANTTCTTACTCCACAGTTTCAAATCTTGCCTACAGTGGTAAAAACATACATTAAATAAACAAACAAATAAATAAATAATGGAAATAAAAATAAAAATAAATAATAATAAAAAATATGTATATTACAAGACTTGAACTCGAAATTAAAATGGGTGGTATTACAACTACTAAAACGTAACTTAGCAACTCTTTTTATCACTGCAGGTGTAAATTTGAAGGAGGTATGCCAGCTGCTGAAAGTTTCACTGTTTTAGTTCATAGATTTTCTCTGTAGCTGTAATTCTAAATTTTTGCAAAGTTTTGCCAAAAACTTGAACTCATAATAATGATTTGTCATTACGATTGTTCTTTCAAATTCTTACACCTTTACCTGGCAGTACTTACTGAGTATATATTGTCTGCATTTTTCGCTACTTCTGTCATTGAAAGACCAACAATTCTAACCTGATTTTTTTATTTCAGTGAAGAAAAACAAGATACCCAGCAGTAAAACCACTCATAATAAATGTAGCTATTTCTAGAGTGAGTTCCACATACCTACTGGAATTCTGTTTTAACTATTCATCATATAACAACTCTAATTTCCATTATGGTGCAAATCTGCACTATTTTTTGTCCTCAGCTATTATTGCTGGGCTTTAACTCACCATATTTACTGGCTAGCAAGGTCCACCACGTTTCTGTCAACAATCCTATATCATTTTTCTATTTTAGTCACAGCTTCCAATTTCTCTTTGTTTGTCCTTCATGCTTCTTGTGTAAGCATGCACGTATTTTATTATATTTGATCTATGCTTGAAAGCTTTCTGGGATTGATGTACTGGCATCCTTGTCAACTATTTGAAGGTTCTTACTTGTCTATTATTAAAGGAACTTTATTTCTGCTCCTTCTTATCATACTGAAGAATAGTATTTACTTAATAAATGTATTTGATATAGACATTAAATTAGTGACCCAAATCAATTGATCTGAATTAAAAAGTCACCTCTTGGTGACTTAGAAACACTGAAACACAGAAGTACACTGTACTTTAAAAAGAGAGAGAGAGAGAGAGAGAAGAGAAAAAGAGATTGAGAGGGATTCAGTAAGCAATCTGGTTTCATAGCATTGTACACAATGTACTTGTGTTACTCCCTACAGTCATAACTTGTGGAGTGCTCCAATACAGCCTGAAATTGCATGACAGAAAGTGGAAGGACCTTAACTTTTCTCACTTATCTTTATAGAAAATAACCTTCCTGAAATAGAGATGGAGACAGACTCTGAATATTTCTGTCCTGCGCTGCGCTAGGCTATAAATATTATTTACTGAATACCAGCTAGAAGGACAGGCATCCTGAAGCCCTGTTCCATCTAGGCCATGGCAGTTGGTGGGGATCCTGTGACACCAGGCAGAGGTCACATCTCAGCCTCAGGGCCTCACACATGAAGGAAATGGGTGCTGGACAATTCCAGTACAAATTTTGCAAAGCATGTTAGGAAATGTTCTAATTTATCAATTGACTTCAAATAGAAAAAGCTTCTTACATTTTGGACTGTATCATGAAGAGAAAAAGATGGGGTAATATATAATTAGATTTTCAAGTCAAAATAGTTGAAAATGAAAAAAAATTACTCAAAACAATGAAAAATCACAACTGTGTGAAAATGAATAATGCATCAGAACTCAACATAATATGGATAAAATGTTGGTGATCTTGTTCATCTGATATGTATGGGCAAAATTTTTGAAAGCAGAAGCCACCTTCTATCAGTCTATTGTGGTCAGATTTTGCAGCTACATGTATAAAACCTTCGTGGTAAAAATGATAGCTATTATTCACTATGACTGTTATCTTGCAGATGCAGCCATGCAGTTGGGTCCCACAGATGTCATCTACTTCTCCCAAGCTAGCAGGAAGAACAAAGGCCAGGTCAGGAATTTTAGAATGTTTTGTCTTAAGAGAAAAAGGGAAAATAATTAAAATTATTATTCTTGAGAATACAGATCAGCCTGGCTCATAAAATAAGCACAAGGGCATTTGTTAAAATTATCAGGCAAATAGTTTAAAATTAATAAAAGGAAATGTTTTTTAATGCAATGAATAGTTAGACTGTGAAATTTACTGTTAAATATTACTGATGCAAATTAGCTGAGCAAGAATATGAAAAGGTTTATAGACTGCATATGAATGAGAAGCAGATAGGCAATAAAAAAATATGCAGAGAAACATTATCTGTTATTGACTCCCATTTTGACAATAAAATGATCGCCAGTTGTGGCCAGGGGAAAAGGGCAATAAAGTATCCTGAATATTTCTATCTATCTTTGAAAATGAGCATCAGGCAACATCTATGTGCTAACGAGCATCTGTTTTCTGTACCTTGGTGCATACTGAGCTAATATGTTTTATTTATAACATTCTTGAAATTCTGTTGTAATCCAGCAATACAGAACACTCTCATTTGAAAATTTGAAATGCTACTCTGAAAACTCTAAATATTTATATTATAATACTTTCCCTATAGGAGGGTTAGTGAGATAAGTTGCCAGATGAACTAAAAAAAATGAAACAACAACAACAACAAAAAGCCATGAAGTCATGTGATCGATAGATGCCTTTCAAAACAATTTGGCAGGGTTTCAAGAACAGAGTTTGAAGTCCAGTCTATAAATCATTTTGATGTAATCTAGAAGATCAACAATATGATAAAGTTAAAATGAAGGGTTTTTATTTCTCAAAGCAAATTTTATCGGAGTGAAACATTAAATTGCTCTGATTTTGTCAGCAATATTATCAGTCCTACCAGTATTATGTCAATTTTTCCTCAGTCTGACTTTGCAGAACAGAGTTTGTCAAGGAACAATGTGTGTTTTTCAGAGTAGAAACTGAAGAAAGTGTTTTACTGAGTGGTATTTCATCAGGAAACATACCCTTTCTTTGCTTTGGGAAAAGGATCATTGTCTTCCATCAGATTTCATTTCAAGAGGAAAGGGAGAGCTAGAAAACATCATGAGTGACTAAGTGCATTATATGGCAAGGTTTTGGCAGCAGGGAGCTGCAGGGGTGGGGGCTCTATGTGCAGTTTCTTTAATCTGTTAAAAAATATAAGGAGTATTCTAGTTCATGGAAACATAAACATTTTCAAAATTTCCTTATATCCATTTTATCTTAATTTGTGGATGGGTTTATTGATGTATTCCTATCTAGTCAATGAATGATACAGGAAATAAAATATTATAAGAAATTGCAGCTTATGGTCTGAGCTTTACCACAGACATTTAAAGAGTGCTCATCTTCTATTGCAGTCAATGTGTGCTACCGATTAGCATTTTCTCCTGCTGGGACTTTTAAAATAGACCTCTTAGTCTAAACTGCACCAGTGAAACAAGTAGGAAGGAGCAGACTTTCTTCTCTGATGTCAGGGGAGTTTGAATCCATTCTTTCTACCCCTTTTGGTAAACACTAGTAAACTTGCACCACTGAACCAGCCAGTTTTCGTGCCTCAGTTTATTCATGGATCCGGTTATAGATATAAGATGTAACCAGCTGGGAAGTCTGCTGTGGTTAATGTTCTCCCTCTTAAAGAGGCAGGTGTCAAAATCCTCACTGGTTTCATAGATTTATTAATTCTACCTCCAGAAGAGGTCTCTTGCTGCGTTCAATGCTGTCATCTCTGCTTAGGGGTAGAGGCTCTGTGCTGGCTGAATCTGAAAAATTAAAGAATTGATCACTTATTTGGGCAAAATCAAGAAATTTTGGTGTGGTATTACAGACCTTCATTTAAAAAGTAATTAAAAAAGATGGAATATGCCAACCATACGAGTCTTCTTTACAGAGAAGAATATTCTGCACTCTCTTTGGGAAAACAATGTGCTAATTAGATCTGTGTTCATTTTCCCATTTGTATGTTTGGCAGCTGAGCTGGATAAAATGAGATCAAACCAATTACAGATTGGATTGGTTTCTGAAGAGACACTGAGCAATCCTATCTTGTTTAGAACAATACTACGTTTTATGTTATAAACACAAAAATCTTTTTTTGAGTCCACTTCATAGGAAGTGGTAAGTATAGGATGATTTCGTCAAGCAGGAATCTAATAAAGGCTATATGTTGAAATATTTATCTGGTTGATAAAGGTGGGATGTCACAGCCTTCTCTCCCTCTACTAGATTCGCATTTCTTTATCAGCTAAACTATCTGACCTTTTTCTGAAATTCTTAATGTACTTGGAATAACCCAAGGTTCACTTCCCATTACATTTACCATTTGTAAAACGAAAGAATAAACATAGCTTTAGTGCCAAGGACAAAGAAGGCAGCTGTGATGCCAGAGCTAATAGAGACTCTGAATGGGGCCATTATTGAGGCTTGTACTGTACAAGTCAAAATGATTGCTAAGATCTCTGGGCATTATCTAGAAGTTCCTGGCCAGTAATAAGCCCTGCTCTTACTGTGCACTTTGAAATATAAATGTTGACCAACCATTGTTTCTCCCTACATCTCTCTCAAAGATTAACCTCACAATTTTATCTGTGGTGTCATTTATTTTTGCAGTCATTCCCAACTCCCACTACACCTTCTCCCAGGCTGCACCTCCTGCCTGGTGTTAAAATCGATGCTCTCTATGAGATGGTGAAAGCACCATAATTGACCGTTACTTTCACTATTTAGATGATGAAAAACAGATTCTGCCCTTAGTCTCTAGTTTTGTCTCATTGTCTTTCTGGAAGAAATTCTATTCTCAAAGCTGGACTAGTGTCTCTTCTGCATTATGCAGTTTCTGAAAGTATAACAATTATACTGTTATTATTAATGTGTTGAGTTTTATCTGTCAGAAGTGGTTTTGTTCTTTCTAGGGATGATACTCATTTAAAAAAAAAAAAAGATTGAGATGGAAATTGTGTTAATATCTCTCTTTGTTTTGTTATATTTCTCCTTTCTCCCTCTGTTCTTCCCGTTTTACTTGTGACATGAAATCACTTTAACATCCATAAGGAACCATCACTAAGGTTAACAAAGATTTATGTAGTTACAAAGTTTATAGACTATGAGATTGAGGAAGGTTCTAGGGAATTAAGAAACTTTTGATTATTACCTCTATCCTGTTGATGACAAGGGATGAAGATTTGCTGCAAATAATCTAGCAGTAGATCTTCATAACTGGTGACAATATTGGACATTATTTCTTTGACTGGAGTGGAAGAGGTGTAAATCTCAAAACAGCAGAAAGTATGAGGATGTGTCCACATAGACCAGAAGTTTGTCACTGGGAAATCAGTGAAGACTAGTTAGTTGGATTTTCCTAGTTTATGTCTGAATTGATGGGTTTAGATGTTGTTGTTTTTCTTTTTTTCTTTTTTTCTTTTTTTCTTTTTCTTTTTCTTTTTCTTTTTCTTTTTCTTTTTCTTTTTCTTTTTCTTTTTCTTTTTCTTTTTCTTTTTCTTTTTCTTTTTCTTTTTCTTTTTCTTTTTCTTTTTCTTTTTCTTTTTCTTTTTCTTTTTCTTTTTCTTTTTCTTTTTCTTTTTCTTTTTCTTTTTCTTTTTCTTTTTCTTTTTCTTTTTCTTTTTCTTTTTCTTTTTCTTTTTCTTTTTCTTTTTCTTTTTCTTTTTCTTTTTCTTTTTCTTTTTCTTTTTCTTTTTCTTTTTCTTTTTCTTTTTCTTTTTCTTTTTCTTTTTCTTTTTCTTTTTCTTTTTCTTTTTCTTTTTCTTTTTCTTTTTCTTTTTCTTTTTCTTTTTCTTTTTCTTTTTCTTTTTCTTTTTCTTTTTCTTTTTCTTTTTCTTTTTCTTTTTCTTTTTCTTTTTCTTTTTCTTTTTCTTTTTCTTTTTCTTTTTCTTTTTCTTTTTCTTTTTCTTTTTCTTTTTCTTTTTCTTTTTCTTTTTCTTTTTCTTTTTCTTTTTCTTTTTCTTTTTCTTTTTCTTTTTCTTTTTCTTTTTCTTTTTCTTTTTCTTTTTCTTTTTCTTTTTCTTTTTCTTTTTCTTTTTCTTTTTCTTTTTCTTTTTCTTTTTCTTTTTCTTTTTCTTTTTCTTTTTCTTTTTCTTTTTCTTTTTCTTTTTCTTTTTCTTTTTCTTTTTCTTTTTCCTCCCCACTGTTAGTACTGTCTTGAGAGAAGCAGAATTGCTCTTCTTCTAAAGAGCTGTTTTGACTTCTGTACTGTTGGACAGCAATTCCCAAGTACTACATTATTATTATTTAATTAAGCAGTAACACAGTATTTCAAGGCATATACATGCCTTTTAACAATTGTAATTCTACAGGTATGAATGCAAATATGGAGACGTGTCTTCAGGTGAAATAAATGATTTGAAGGGGAAAAGCAGATACTAATTTGAGTGCATAGGCTATGTCTTTGTCTCTAATGAAATATCTATGATGAGGGTTTAAGAAAATATTTGTGTCTGTTTATTCTTTGTCTAAAATGAAGGTATCGCTATCTCTTAAACAACAGCAATAAATTTTAAAGGCTCTTCAGGTGATTGTCTAGAAATAACTGTCTGTGGTGCATTTTAGTGAACATATTGCTACCATTTATCAAGTATTCTTGTCTAATAATTGCTTCATTTGAATTCTTTCTGCCTTCATGCAAACAATAGATCATTGTCCAAACCCTGGCTGGAAATCCACAGTGAGGGAGTGAAGGGAGAGATGTCACTTTTGCTCTCTCTATGCCCCTATTGTGTAATTTATTCATCACCACTTTGGTTTGGATTAAACAGGGGAAAAGATAGTGTGTGGAAAAATCCAGGCTTCATTATTGTCATTTTCACTGGCAAAACAACTTCAACTTACTGTAAGTTTATAAAATTTATAAAATAAGTATTTACTAATGTTTTATTTCCTTTTCTATCCATTAACTTATATTTATGTATGAATAACTTCTAGTATGTCTTATGTATATATGCTTAGTTTCAGGACATTTAAAAGAAATTAGTTTTAAAATTCAGTCCACATCTTTGCGTAGTGTGTATCTCACGGTCTGTTTCTGCCACAGCTCCATCTTCCAGAAACCCATAGAGAAAATCTACCTCACTTTCATTTCATAAACCAAATTTATATATTCAAGTCTCTGACATGAATATAACCAAGGTATTCCAACAAACGGATGATAAAATTATGTAACTTTTGCCCCCTCCTGTTTACATTACCTTTTAAAAATTTCACAACTTTGTTTTAATGTACTGCTCTTATTTGATCTTTGTCAGGTTGATTAGACATTGGTGAATCCATGAAGACTACTCCTGATGATTTTCTTTTACTTCATGTGCCAGGAAATAATTTCCAGGATTAGCTGTTCCACCACCTACCTAGGGATCAAGGTGAGTCTCACTGGCCCCTTGGTCCCTAGGTTCTTCTTGCTCTTTTTGAATATCATAGTGACATTTGTTTGCTTCCAGTCTTCAGGCAATTCTCCCAGTACCATGATAAAACGATGACTGTGGAGAGTGGTTTCACAATCATTTCTCCCAGCTCTCTCAACACCCAATCAGGACCAGTGAAGTTGAATATGTTCAGTTTGCTCAAATATTCCCTGATCTGGTCTTCTTCCATAAAGTATATATATATCTTCCTTGCCCCAGCCTTTCGCCCTGGTCTCTGCGATTCCTGAAGGCCATTTCTGCTTCAGTAAAGACTGAAGCAAAGTAGGAATTCAGTACCATGGCCTTTTCACTGTCTTGTGTAAACACATCACCCATTTCATTCATTCCTCATTCATCCCTCATCTACCTTTTGTCACAGATATGCTTATAGAAACTCTTTATTTTTGGTCTTCATATCCCTGGACAGAATGACTCAAAAGTCTACTGATGAGGCAGTTATGATTTGTTCCTAACATATCTCAGCATCTTCTAAGATCTGTTAGATCTAACAGATTTTAGATATGCCAACTAACAGCCTCACTAAGCATCAGCCACCGATTTTAAAAATCACCTTATATAATCTGATCTTTAGGGAATATTTCATCTACAAGGGGATTTCCCTTCTCAGTGTTTTCTAATTAAATAGTACAACCTACATATAGAGAACTCCGTCTTGTTAAGATCAGTTTCATTAGACAAATCCCTTTAAGTCAATCTCTTTTCAAGTTAAGAGCACAGATGCTATATCTGAACAGATTATATTTTATTTTTGTTGTGAAAATAACTTTATCCTCCAGAGTTATTTGAACTTAAATTTGGACTTTTAACAGAAACCCTTAAATATTTTCTACATAAAATGGTCTGTCTGTAATGACATCTTATTTCTTGACAAAATCTTCTATGAGGGCTGCTTCAAAAGCAATACTTGCATTTTATTACGTTGTCCCACAATATCAGAGGCAGATGTTGGTGGTACGACAGTAGAAGTTGAACCTTCCCACCAATATTCCATTTCTTTTTGTTGTGTGCAACAGATGGCAGCAAAGGAGCGGTCTGACAAATGGTATCTGATGTGGAAGTATGTATGAAGAAGCAAAGTGGAATTGAATTCTACCATGTATAAATATGGCATCCACTGATATTCATTGACACTTGCTGAATGTCCATGGAGATGAAATGGTGGATGTGAGCACAGTGAGGTGGTGGGTGGTGCATTTCAGCAGTGGTGACATCAACAGTGGGTCACTTTTTCTGATACAGATTGTTATGAGAGCAGTATTCAGGCTCTTTTTCAGCACAGGTGAAAATGCATAGCTTATAGTGGTGTCTATTTGAAAAAGATTGTTTTGTAGCTGAGAATTCACTCTAAATGTTGCTATTGCAAACTTTGTATCTGTAGTTTCCATGGAAATAAATAGGAGGCTTTACTTTCAGAGTAATGTTTGAAGTAATAGCGTTTGTTATTAAATGAATTGTTAGTTGTTTATTTTTTTCTCTTCCAGAACTATTCTTTGTGACCTTTCAGTTATTTTTCACTTATACGGTTTAAATTGTTGTACTTTCAAATATAAAATTCAGTAACAGGACTCATAGTATATTTTCTGCTCATTTGAATAAATTCAAGTCACCTTGTAAATTCTAATTTTTGAAATGCTTCCTAAGTAACTTCTTTAGCTATGATGATTTTCATGTTTTAATTTTACTCTTTTAAGTAAGGAACGAGTGTATAAACTTAATTTCATCTTGATTCATTTTCCTAAAACAGATAGCACGTCTGTACTAAGATATCAATCCTGATTACCAAGTTCTGTTACGTTCTATAAGAATGACGTTTATCTCCAACACCATTAAAAAGGATAATGGATTTCTTTTTAAATTTTATCTACATACTATAGTGAGAAATGGTTATTTTGTGCATCTCTTATTCATTTCAGGTTATATAAACAATTAGTTATGTATATGTTATTGGTTATATAACAATGGTTATCAGTTTTCTTTAAAATAAAGACTTAATGGTTTAATAAATATTTTATTGGAAAAAAAAGGTATTATATTAATTCAGAAAACCCTAATGGTGGAAGATATATGTCTATAGATATTTTATTCAATCATCCTTTACTAATTTCATTGCAATCCTTTTTCTCTATAATTTAAGTCACATGAACATCCTTCTTTTTCAAGGAAATCAGATAACTTGAATGCTGTAATCAATAGTTGCTTGATCAATCTGTTCTTACTTTAAGGTACAGTGTTAGTCTATCATCAGAATGCTCAACTGGCATTTCTAAGGAAAGGTTAGGTCTAGGTTATATCTTTTGAGAACAAAAGGTTGATTCTTTCTCTGAAAATTCATCAATGCAAATAATTGGAAGTTGGAAGTTTCAAAATCTGAACTAAGCACTGGATGTAATTCGATAATACAGCAAAAAAGTGCTTTCCAGTCTTTGAACTGGCGTGGGACTTCACATTGCCATGTTGTGAGGGAGGCTGTGTCCTTCTGTGGGCTGACTTTGGAATTTCAAGCCTTCAGCTTAGACAGTGTTGCAGTGTAGAGGTCAGAGATGATGGTTTGTTTGGGTTCCAGGAAATGCTCAACAGTTTGACACTCAAACTATCCTAAATTTCCTGAGCAACCTGTATAGAACTTTGCTCTGAAGACAACAAGAATATAAACTACACTACAGAAAACAAAGGATTTATTCATTTTTAAATAGTAGCCAGAGTTTATGATACATTGGGAAGCACTGAATGCCGACTCTTTCAAACTCATTGCAGCCTTTGGCCAAACATCTGTTACTGTAAGATAAATCTGGGGTCTTTTTTACTGAAAAATTGAAGGTTTTCAAAAAGTAACAAGTCTTGATTACTCAGATTGGCAAGGCCAGCTCAAGGGTCCTTCCATTTTCCACCTTATTATCTCTTCCACTCATAAAGACATCTAGCGTCTTATGCAGGAAAATAAAAGTATACAAAAAATTATAGAGCTCATAAGAATTAATGATTTGAAGAACTGCATTATTTTGTACATTACTCACATAGCCAAACATTTCCCTAAACTACTACCTTCAAGACTCAAGAAAACATGATATTTTTGTTATATTCTCTGATGCTTGCTTTGCTGTAGATTCGTAATTATTTTAAGTATGCTTTTAATGGCTCAGTTCAAGAAATATCATTATGTATGAGCGCAGGATGAACAATAAAGCAATACTTGTTTCAGTCCAAAGAAAGGAAACCCACTGACTGGAGATGGGAATTAAAATCTAGTATGATGTTAAGCAAATGATGGGAAACATAAGCATTCTCATGGTGGAGTTTGAAAGTATTGTCCAGTTCTTAAGGTTAAGAAAATTCTTGAAAACTCCTGTCTGCTCCCTTGGGAAGCTGTAGTAGCAGTGAATTCTATCCATACAATATTCAGCATTTTTCATTGGTCTTTGATGGCATATGTTCCCTGAAGTAGGTTACATAACATGCCATATTTCTAACTCAAAGTGAAATTAAATCAGACATGGCGTAGTCTCCCTTTGCTGAGATTTTCAGTGATTGACCACGATTGGCCTATTAACTTACTATGCTTATCTTTTTAGGGTCCTTCATTAAGAACATTTATTTTCTAAGAGTCAATGCATTTTTTCAAAGCGAAGGTTTTTGTCCTAAATATTGCAAGTTCCTGGCCTGGAAATTTTACATTTTGTGCAAAATGATAAAAAATATGGAGAGGAAGATCTCACATACCAGCTGGATGAACAGATGGGTAGGAGACAATTTTTACAGTCATCATTTGGTTTTGTAGAAAGTGGAAGGGAAAGTTTGTGATTTCTCAGATAAAGACTTTACATTAGCTCTGAAATTTCCCAGGATGAAAAGCTTAAAGTTTTTAATGGATCCTATTTACTTTGTACTTTGGCTCTTCATTTCTCTTACTGAAAATCAATTCAATAAGAGAATAACTTGGAAAAAAAAAAAAGAAAAAAAAATCTCAATTTTATTGTTGTGATTAGGAAGAGAAGCTTTTGATGTTATCATTGTCTTCATTTAACTTATTTCAGTTAACGTTATTCTAATACTCTTTTTCTTTACCCATTCCAGATTCTGGAATTCTAGATAATGACACCTATATGAATAAATAAAGGGGGCTTTGTATTTCTTCAGTACAGATGCAAACAAAATGAAACAAAAATCTGACACTGATGCACACATCAGTGCTTATGTGATCTAGTGGCTTTGAAATAGTTTGCTCATATATTAATTTGAAAATATATATGATAATAATTATTAATTATTTTTGTTATTATTATTATTCCTGTTAACCCACAGGAGAATGTGGGATTACAGTCATAGCAAAAGTGACTTAAAAATGTAGATCTTGCATCTAGTTTTTATCACCTGGAGATATTTAAGACAAATATGGCGTTTTTCTTAAAAAATAGTTTCAATTTCCTTATTTCTTTAATTTTTGTAAGTCTACATTTTCTGAAGAATGTACGGGAGATAAGGAAGATTATTATTTTTTTTTTTTGGCCAAAGGTAAGATTGTGCAGACATTTCCTGAGTATATATCATTTACATATAAGTCATAGAATTGCAAGTCATAAATAGATATGTTTGGTTACTTACTTCTAACTCTACCTTGCAGTCCAAAGTATTGCAGATAGTTCTCATAAAAACATAATCAGTGGAGGATGCCAACTGTAAGAAGACATCGTGATACGTTGGCAGATGCCACACTGGCTCTGCTTCACCCTTTATTGTCTGCGTTTTTCCTTCTACTTTCTGTTACAACTCAAAACCTAAATCCCATTTGCCAAATACTAGGTAATTCCTTTCTTATTACTGTTTTCAGATTTGATTTAGTTCAGCTTTTGGTACTTGTGATTGGGTGCTTTGAAACTAAAGCTTCTTCAGTGTTGGCTTGATTTGATTTCACTTCTAGATTTTGTTGACATAACTTAAATCTAACCTGGCTGAGGGTAGCTATTACTATACTTGTTCTGTGTTTGATACCAGCCTTCTTCACAGAATTGGTTGTACAGCCATATGGAGCTCTTCATTCAAATAGATTAGGTCACCATAACATTACAAAAAACAAAACAGGTGGCAGCAGCTTGTAGCTCCCACATTCAAAAACTTCCTAGCAGACTTTTCTGCCTTCAGTGCGGGGGATTCTGAATGCTTCTTCAGTATCTCTGCTGTTCACGGATAAACTTCCATGGACCATTACTTGAAGTGCTGGATCAGATCTTTGTTCGTTAGGGGAAACGCGAAGCAGAATCCTTTTCTGTTCTCATGAACAGAAACATAGCCTTTGTTTCTTAATTCTGAGAAATTCAAGAAAAAGGAAAATATATTCATGGAAATATTATAACCAAAACTGGAAAAAAAAAAAAAAAAAAAAAAAAAAAAAAAAAAAAAGGAATCCTACGAATAATTGTATAACCTGCTACAGAAAAAGCACATCAACTTGTTTTCACGTAACATGGTGAAACTGAAAATCTGTATTTATGATTGTTTAAAACCAGAACAATTTATTTGTCTCGTGCTAGGTGAAAGAACTGTTGACAGAGAAGTAAGGAATTTGGTAAAAAAATAAACTAAAATAAAATCTAATATACAGACTATGATACATAACTTTTCAAAGTGACAAATCATTATTGTATTGGAGATTTTTTTCCACACATATAGGTATGGATGGGACAACTTCATTGCATTTGAAAAACTTGCAATGCAAAATATCATTTCATAAACAAATACAGATTACTCATGGATAAAGAAGAGATTACAACTACCTTTTGTTTCTATATTCTATCTTTTGAGAATATATATACTTCAATATATAAAAATATCTTAAAATTTGGGTAAAAATTCTCAATAAATATATATATTTGGAAGTTAATTTACACAAAAATCTTAGGAAATATTTTAAGAACTTTCATAAAGAAATTCACTTGACATCATTCTTCTTTTTATCTCTTTTTTGTTTTCAGTTGAGTTTTTTTTCTGTTTGTTTTTTTTTCTTTGCTAAATGTCTTAGTTACATAGTTACCTTACTTGATACATGATTTGTTTCTATTTCATTGTTCCTAATTATATATACTTTGAAATACTATGCTCATTATTGAAATTTAATATTAAGTAAGCTCCTAAATGGGTTTTAAAAGATTAGAGAAGAGTTAAACTTGATTTTTTTCTCATCTGTATGTATTATATTCTGTATATATTTCATTATATCTACCTCACTGACTTCTCTGCGTGTATGTTAATGAAATACATGGTGCTTTAGCAAATCCTGATGCTGGAGCTGGAAGGAGTAACAATCTCATGAATAAATGTTATTAAAATCGATACATAACATGCTACCCTACCATGATGTTAATCTCGTTGGGAATACAGTAAGGATATGGTGGGAAGGGAGCTGAGCATCTCAGAAAATGCTGGAAAAAAAGAAACTTGAACAAGAGAGTTGTTGTCAGAAAATTGTTATATTATTTTACCACCCTTCTTAAAAATTCGGACTAACGTCTATATTTACTAAAAATAAAAAAATAAAAAAAATCCACAAAATAAGCTAGAAAACAACAACAAGTAATTGGATAGTTGTATATTTTATTACTTCCTCTTTCAGTATCTCAGCTATACCTTGAAATATAAAATGCATTTTAAGAGACTGAAGCCTGAAAGCATTAAGGTGCTATAAAACCAGTTTTTTATTATCACTGTTATGAATCTTAGATCTGACACCAAAAAGTTCTCTTCAGTGGATGTAGTATTAGTTGGAGTTCTCTGTGATTTCGTTTCCACTGTACCTCCAACATACATCTAGTACTAGATCCCACCACTTGGCTGTCTTACACTTCAGGGCCATCAACCAGGTTACAGATAACATGACTTGAACAACTGACTGTGATGTGAAGGGTGTGATAGTGCTAGATGTCTGTCTTCTACAAACTCTGGTGGTCTTGGACACCATGTGTTGCTTTTTTCTTCACTGTTTGAGAGCCCATCTCAGGAAAGTCTGCTGTTATGCTATGTGACCTATCTGCTGTATGACTCTAACTCACAACTATGTCAGGATGACCAAATACTGATAAGGCTCTTGACCTGTTGCAAACAGGTTCTACTGTGTCCTTCAAAGGACTCTTTGTTATAGCTGTATCTGTTCTTTTCAAAACGGATGACAAATGGGGAAAACCAACACTCTGACTTGGACTGTCTGCATTTGTTTGCTCAGCTGTTAATTTGCTGTTGTGTAAGGGAAAGCATCTTGCATCTTTTCCCGTAATACTTGAGCCTCATTGAAGGCCACTGTTGAGTAGATGATATGAGGAATTACTGTAATCAGAAAAATTTAGCTGGCTGTTTGGAGTAAAATTTATGAAATTTATACCTGAAATGGGATTTATCTGTATAGCTCTGCAAGGCATTTATTTTGTTATCTTTACAGTTACTGCAGGAAAACATGCATTTCTAAAGTGTGTTTTGATATTTGCTACTAACTAAGATAAATCATGACATAGAATTCTTTTATTTATTTTTGCCATGAAATGGCAGCTAGGGCAGCATTCAGTTATTTAAATATAAATGCTTAGTTCACCTTTATCTCATTGGTAGAAAGCAGGAAGATACAACATCAGATCTGGTTTACAAGGTTTATTTCCTTATGAAGGGAAATACATCCCTGCAAAGTTGGTGCAGGATAATGTGATGAATACCAAAGTGGATTCTCCACAGTGCCTGAGATTTTCTTATACACCTATTTTTTTTTTAGCAACTGAAATGCTTTTTTTGTTTTGTTTTGTTTTGTTTCTGATGACTATAATGTGATTGATTATATTGGGTCAAGTTATGACTGTTTCTAATACGACAGTCAAAAGTCCTGATTGGTGCATTCATTTATTTTTCCTTGATTTTAATTTTTACTAAGTTCTTTAATATTCACTAAGAATCAGTGAGTGCTGCACTCAAGTAGGCAGAATGCTGTCACTACTTTTTTGTTGAAGTAGACTATTGCCATTTATGAGGATTTTATGGAATCTCTTGGACACAAGATTACCACTCAGATCTATAGTGACATTCTAGAAAGCTTTGAACAATCTACATTTACACGTTTCCATTTATTTGCTTTAATGATTTCTAAAATATCTTGTTTTCATTAATTTATATTTTTACTGCAATTCTTAGTAACCAAAAGCAGCATAAGTTGTTGCAGCTATAGTAACTGTAAGCATAGTATGAATCTTATACATTTCTTCTAGCATACATTGTAAGTATCCCCTGCATTACATTGTTATAACATCTTAACAATTGAACCTAGTTTTATTGCTTCTGTATTTTTCCCAGGAAGAAAACCAGAATTGTACTCTGTTTATCACACACTATAAGCAGGTTTTGCACCTCTGTCAGTAGTTGACTTTATTATTTAATTCATTTCTGTTGCTTATAGTGCTCTGTTTAAATCATGCCACATAATCAATAAAGCTTCATTCTCTAAAGGAAAATAAAAATCTATATGCTTACATTTTTTTTCATAGTCATAATGTTATATCAACTGAATTGAATCTAAATTTACAGTGTTTAAATATTAGATAATGCATACACTTCAAGATTAATGTATAGTACTTAAAATGCTGTAGAGGACTAGCTATGCTTCTCAGCCATGGTTTATTGGAAAGTGTTTAGAAGAGCTTAGCAAAAACTGTGGAACTTCTCTGTTTCTCTGAGCTTTTGCACAATCAAAATGTTTCCTTTAACTGATAATTTTACAAGGATCTTATATGGAAGAAAAAAAACAAAACACACTTGACAGAGCAGAGAAGGACAGCTCCTTTTATTGACATTTAAAAAAAATCAAAATTATGCAATTATAATTCTAATGTAAAATATAAAAGAGCAGACTCCTGCAGTTAGGAGTCTTATCCCTGATTCTGATGCGAGAAAAGGAACTGAGTAAAACACGTTGCCAGTCAGTGTAGTTAAATGTATTGCTAGCAAATTAACTACCAGCTAGTATTATCAAAGGATCCTGTATCCTTTTCTTTGTCAGAATAATCCTTTCACTGACATCTCCATTGGAGTCTCTGCTGATATGCACTAGATGCTCAGCCCTTCAGCCACAGAAGTGCTGCCTTCTACCTCCTGTCCCATGTGTTTCCTGCATGCTACTGCTATTCTAGCTACCCACTACTTTTCTTTTCTTGAGGAAAAGCATGGTGCCCTAAGTAGCGGCTGAGGCTGTGTGGACCAGACTCCCATCACCAGGAAAATGTGGTTTTCTCAATCTGCTGCTCTGCTGATTGATGAGGGAAGACAAAACACACTTTTGCCTTTTTATAACAGCACATGACATGGAGTAAGCTCCCACAAACTGGGACTGTCAGTCCCTGCTCTAGCCAGGCCACAGTAGGGTCAGACTACTCCCCAGAGCCCTGTCCTGACCAGCCTTAGCTCTGCCCACCTTGACCTGTTCATGTCCTCAGGAACATGCCCAAGGGCTGCATAGTTCCCCTGTTGCAGCACAGCTGGCTGGGGTAGTGGGGCAGGACCTGGCTGCAGCCCTGTCTGCCCATCTGGACCATTATTTTTCATTTACAACAACTAGTATGCAACATTTTTGAAAGGCTGAATTTCCTGTGTAACTGCAAGCACATGCATTTTAATTACATGATTGTGGAAATATTAGTACTTCTGCCAAATGTATGTCATTCTGGGTGAGCATGTTAGTCATAGAGAGGGCTCAGCTGAAATATGTGCAGTGGTTCAGGCGCTGCAGCTGAGAACCAAGGGCCTGTGCTTGCACATAATTGCAAATGCCACCACTGTGCTCAGGTGTGATAAGGAGGAGAGACAGATACTAGAATTAACCTCTCACCAGGGACTGTGTTGGAACAGAGAATGACTTTCCCAAGGACAATCAGGCCACAAAAAATAATGCAATGAAGTCAGGTTCTGGCCATGGTATGCAGCACAACATATCTTGGCACGAGAAACCTCCCATTACTTACAGCCAACAAGACAAAAAAACAACCAACCAAAAAAAACAAAAATCCAAAAAACAACAAAACAAGAAACAAAAACCACAGAGAAAGGAATGAAATCACTGAAGAATCTGTGCAGAATCTGCTTTTTTTTTTTCTATTTCTGTGTATGTAAAACTGTTCATCACTATGAACTTTAGATAATAGTTACCATACTTGCCTTTGATGCTCAGTCTCTTTTATGGATTCTCTCCTTTTTTTCTCCCTAACTTTCTTTGAGTTTCATCTTTTCCTTTTCATTGATTTTATCACTACCTAATAAAACTAAAGAGAAATGGATGGAAAACCTACTGTGAGGTGCATTTCATCAAAATTCAACATGCTCAAGTTCTAAAGAAATCTAAGTATAGCACAAAACTGCTAATTGATTGTTTTGTTTGGGTTTTTATTGTTTTTCTTTTTAATATACCATTGATAGCTGCCCGTTTACCCATCTATGATTGGGCTTCTTAAGCAACATGATATAAAAATGGCTTCACTAACACAGAAAGCAAAAACTAAAAGCATCACCAAAGCATGAGATGTTTTTTGCTTGTGACTGTGTACATATCCATTAATTATAGCATCTTCTGTCATATTTCTATTCAGTTTATGATGCCTTTTAAGCAATAATTTAATCTGAATACAATGCTCCCAAATTTTAAATAAACCATTTCTAGATATTCTCACATTTAAAGCTGATGATGAGATAACCCTCTTTATAACTGAATTACCATTGGACCATAACTAACAGTATCTGAGCTGAACCCATTAATTCATAGTTGATTTTCAAAGCAAGTCTATCATTAACCTTTTTGTCCTCCATCCCTTCTCCTAAATAATTTGTGACATTCTTTATCAAACATGATGTATAACAACTTGTACCTTTGCAGTAAAACTGCTAAGGAATCTTTGACTAACAGCTTTCATCATGAAAGTTCAACAAAACTTGAAATTTTCTCTGAGAGCTTTAACTAAATTTTGAACAACACAGTTGCCCTAAATCTGAAAATTTCATATTTAAAGGAGAGACAGACAGATTTCAGAACCATATATGGTTTTCCAATCCATCTATGTGATTGTTGTCTGTAACAGGAAATGAAATGGTTTTGGATAAATCTTATGCCAGGGTAAAAAAGAAAAATGGGAAGAGGAGTGGAAGAGGAGGAAAAATTAGCAAATTTCTGGCGAAGAATATAAAGAAACAATAGAAGAGAGGCAGTAGCTGCATTGAGTAATACAAATAAGTGCTGCAATTTCCACAACAGGAATGTATAAATCCTTTCTGTTTTACAATAGATGGTTTCAAAACAGTAAACAGTATTCACACTTGTATATTAGGAGATCAATATCAATTAGGTGATATAATTTATATAAACAGCTTAATGTATTTATTCGCTGATAGATTGCCAATGTTCAGTGCTCAGTGCAACAATCTCCGCTTTGTTTTCAGTCTTGGTGAAAACTTGGCCCCTCTGAAATCGGTAGGGCCATGCATGAAATGGTGAAAGCTCTAACAGCAGCCAGGATGGCTCCAAGACAAAAAGGAGGATAACTGTGTCAAGTACAGTAGTGCTGTGATTGAAATAAGTCCTGTTGAGAGGTGAAGCTTTTTAGAACAGCTGTTCTAAATCAACTATTCTGCCCTAGGACATGAGGTAATATTTCTGAATGGCCCTGTACAAATGGAGACACACCATCTGAGGTGAAAATCAGCATGATCCATTGTCCACAACCTTAGGTTTGTTGGTGTCTCTGAGACTTTACCATTCTCTACAATGTTCTCCTATTGCAGAGAACATAGCACACATTCTGAGAAAGATGCGTCCCTTGGAACCAAAAGTCCTCGCAGTGCCACATATTAAAGCTTATCTGATGCTTCTTGGAACTGTCTCAGGTTATTCTCTACCTCCAGGGAACATTAACATCTTTTCCCTTTCTATATACATTTGGCTGATGTCTGTGGAAAAACGGACTTCACTAACTCAGTAGACTTCTGTGTAGTAAGGGTTCTTTAGCTACATTAAAGCAATCACCTTTCATAAAATAAAGTACCTTACACAGCAGGTAGCAAACTTGCTGATACAGGAGGCTGTGGAGGGAGTTGTAGCAGCAGAGTCAGAAATAGCTTGGGCTAATTCAGAGGCAGTAGCTTGACACTATTACCTGTGGAAGCTAAGAAGCCTTGGTAGGGCTATGCTAGCTAACAGCCTTAACTCCATAATGCAGACATAGATGTGTATGAGGAGAAAAAATACCAGATTATTGTAATCCCCTGAAATAGCCTCTTTTACTGCTTTCAGAGAAAGGATGTGCAGGACAGACAAGCAGTCTGCCCTAGAACCTTGCTTATGTCTTTTATCTCTTTTATCATTGCAGAGATTAAAAAAAAAGAAAACCAAAATAAGATGAGATAATTAGTTCTGTAATAAGCCTGTGTTATTTTCTGTCCATATATAATGTGTAGATTATATACAAGTTCTCCTCTTTTCCCAAGCGCATCAATATTTGAGTTCTCATTCAAAGCAAAGTATCAAAATCTAAATCCCAAAATACACTCCACCATTAGAATGTTTTATCAGAGAAGTATATTAAATTTGCATAACAGCGGTTAAACATTTCCTCTTATATTAATTCTTTACACCCTTTGCAAAACAAATTGTCGCAAATGTGCTTAACTGTGTGGTTAGCTAATTTGACAGCAGTTCCACTGTATGTTTATTTACTTTATGGAAGCTAAATAACCGTAAGGATTATCACTAATTGAGGACATTCTGACACTGAGGACTGCAAGAAGCTTTTATTTTTACTGCGGAAGATAATGTAGCAATTTGGTTTCAGTTGTAATTAATTAGATACTTTTGAGAATGAAAGAAGGTATTACAGGTACTGTGTTGCATTGACCATTCTTCCTAATATACAAAACAGCAGGAATGGTACTTTGACAGGTAGTAAGAAGTCAGTCAAACTCAGAACAGTTTATACACTCACATTCAAGTATAATATGAACTGTCAGTGTTACTTAGCCCTCCTTACACATTTTAACCAGAAGAGATTTCAATTATTTTTCAGTTTTGCTTGAGCAGAGTTTTTGTTTTCTTCTTTAAAAATAAATAAATAAATAAATAATTCTAAAAATTTCAATAACACTAAATATATCATGCAGAACAATACTGAACATCAAGAATAGTTTACTACTCAGTTATATGTTAATTAATAGATATCACAAGAAAATATTGATTTTAAATCTAATAATAAATAATAATAAATTTAATGTTTAAGTGCTTATGTTGTTCTGATTCTAAGGGTAATTTAAACATATATTTGTGCTTCTATCCATGTGTTTAGCAAAATCATTTGCTAATTTGTTTTCAAGGGTTGCATTTACTGTAAGCAATACTCACTCTGTATACATTTTTATGAGCTAGATTTTTAGAAGTTTTTACACAGGAAAGTTCATGTATTACTGAAATGTTATTTCAGTATTTGCTGTGGTGCTTAGAAAAAAAAAAAAAACTTTTGAATTTTTAATAACTAAGCTCTGAAAACAAATAGACTAAATAATTTTGACTCTCCTAGTATCATGAGGTGCTAAACAATCTCACATCTAATGCTGATTTATTCTATTAAGTTCAGAGAAACAGAGAATACTCCATCTCATTCTTTTCCTGCATCTAATGTACCATAAGCCCTTCATATCGGCGGATACACTGTAAGTAGGAGTCAGAAACAATTCAAAGTTTTAATGATATCTGTTTTTGGCAGCTGCATATTTGTTAACTCTCTTGCTTTTGCATGATCTTCTCAGTGAAAATCAGAACCAGAAAGACCCAAAGGTTTCCTGTGGTTTTTCACCAAATCAACATTTGCAGAGATACTCCATGAGTGAACATACATGACTAAGAGTGTCTAGTGCCATCCGTCAGCCTTTATACGCTGGTGATGCACATATTCTTTTCATCACTACACTGTTTCCTGTTTATTATGCTAATTATCTTCTTTTTGAAAATGTGGCAAATCTGTTGATCAGAATTATTTTCCAAATAATTGCTACCTTATTTGCTAAATGTATTGCTGAGATTTTATTTTTACAGTCAAAATTATATGAGCAAAATTATATTTATTTAGTACAGAAAGTCATGTTAAAAGTGCATTTTCTCGTATATACTAAATGCTACAAAGATATGCTTTTGAACTATCATCTTTAATATTAAAAGTCAGCTTGATGTATAAATATCTTACAATTTCATCCATCTACAATGATTAAAACTTTCTAAAATTACTGTCTTTCTTGATTGATTATCTGTGACATTAAATCACTCCAATATTTTCCCTAAGCATATAACTTTTGATAAAGAAAATTTCATAAATATTTTCAGGATATTCTATTATACAAAAATTTTGTAAACAGTTGCATTTAACAGCTATTAAACCCACATGTTGTTAAAGCTGAGCCAAAATCCTTCAGGCAGAGCTTAACTGTCCTTTCTGCTCTTAGAGCAGCAGAAGGTAAAGAATACATGTGAAGATTTCACTGTGTGATCTGCAGAGGCTGATCTCCTCAAACCATTGCAGCAACTTGCACTGTGAGAATCAGAAATAATGACTTTATGAGTCTATGAATACAGTGCTTTGGGGGCCATCTGTTTTTAACTTAATTTTTCCTGTTTCCTCTCTCATATAAGTTCTATCAGCTTGTTTTGTTGTTCTATTTTTTTTTTTTTCCACATAAAAGGAAACCAGATAAAGGTTGTAGTTAAGGAAAATTGAATGAGAAGTATACTTTCTAATTGACAGTGTAGAGTATTTCTGTTTTTCACACCCGCAGTCTGCTCACATGGAAGCTCGCGTTCATAAGTTGTATCGATGTTCATTTCTTATAAAACTCTTGGCATGAATCATCCTTCTGTAAAACTGTGTGCCACTTACAATTCATTTCACATCTGAAGTAACCACAGATAGGATCCTACTGGTTCTGTCTTGAGAGGAAGGTATCTCATACAAAGAATTTTAGCTTGAAACCCATTCAAATAAACTAAGAGCTTTCTTTCACTACTATCTAAAACCAGATGACTTTAGCATTGCCTACATCCAAAATTTTCATATTTGTTGTCAGCAAAATAACAATAACAAAGTAAGTATTTACAGTGGCATATGCTGCAGAATACAACTGTTTCACCCTGCACTCTAGATTAAACTTAATCTTTTCTTCCATGAAAGACCATTGCCTCTTCCCTGATAGCACATTATATCATTAAGCATGAACATCCAGGGAAAATTTGCATGATATTCTCTTCCTGAACCTAAACCTCTGCAAATGTTTTGGTTTTTTTTAGTATTTATCACACCTGGAGTACAAACTTGTTGTGCTGCACATTGCAGGAGAAAGCTGGGAAACGGGAAAAGGAAAAAAAGGGTGGTTTCTCACCACTGCCTCTGCTCTAACTGTATTTTAACAGAATAGTGGATCCTAGCGAGCTATCAGTGTGGCACCTTTCATGAGCACAACTATAAATACACTTTAAAGAAATTGGTCATAAATCATGTTTTGTCATTGGAGAACATAAAGGAAAATTATAGTTTTTCCACTGACAAAAGCGGAAAAAAAAAAAAATCATGCTGCTAAAGTCACCTCTACTCTTATTTTCCATTCTAATCTAGTAAGCTTTTCATTTTTCAGCTGAGAGATTGATTCAGTTAGGCATTAGGTTTTTTTTTTTGGCTGGCTTCATATCAAAGAGTTTAAGTATTTTCAGCCAAAGAATGGTTTCTTTGTTGGAGCAATCAAGGATTGTAAATGGGACTGCAGTGTCTGCAAGATGGGAGGGCAGCAAACTCACTCCTAACAAGTAGAACTTGGATACAAAAAAAATTTGCTTTTAGATGGCACAAAAATAAGAAGCAACAACCCTTTTAATAACTCCTTTTCTCTCATATTGATCTCAGCTGATTTTGACATGAGAGAAGACCACCCTACTACAGCCTAGCATCCTAACAGACATTTGCACAGAGGGATGATGTTCTTCCCACTGCAGTAAAATCTTTCTATTGCATGAAGAAAGAGCAGTAGTGGTTATAGAACTTTGTACGGGTATACTAAACTGTACAATTGCTAGCACTTCTTAGAACCAAAACATGAACTGAAATAATGAATAAAAATCAAGTTTTTTCTATCAGATCCCTGCATAACGTCAAATGTTTGGATCCAAGGATATGCTTCCAAGTCCTTAGAGAGAGAACATCCAGGTAATGTTCAGTTTCACAATTTGATCCCAAACCCTAGTTTTCTGAACACAGATGTGTATGTGTAATAGGAAGGACAGTAGCTATAAGACCCAAACCTAGCTGATAAAGGATGAAGGATCCTTTCTATGCGGCACTCCTGAGAGCATCAGTGTGAATACAAGTGAGTGTAAGATACAAGTAATGTAAGATGGAAATCCATTTTATTAGCACATTCTAAATCACAGTAGAGAGTCTAAAAGGAATATGTAGTCTAGTATATTAAAAAAGTATCTGATTGAAAACAAGCCTTGAACATGAATAGGTCTTCAGAAACAAAAATAAGACTTGTGAAATTCATGTGTTATTGAGACATCAAAGATGGCACAACGGAGAGAAACAAGTGAATACTTATAAAAGCCTGAAAAGAATTCAGAGTTGAAATGCCAAGTCTGAAGGTTTAGAACACGTCTAGAATGAAAATAAAGTAAAATTAAAATAAAATAGATTTGAAAAGATAAACTGCTATTAGGGAACAAAATATATCATCAAATATAGTTATTAACCAGTGTATTAACCAGTGTCTTTTTTGTTTGTTTGTTTGTTTTTTTTTTTTTTGTTTTAAAGCAACTGACATGATCTACCTGTCAGTATTTCACCCACCCTACATACAATTCCCCATTTAGTGAAAAGACTCCTTTGATTTCAGTAGACTTTGGATTAGGTTTTTCTACTGACCAAACCTTTCCTGTAGCTTGCAAAAATGAGATTTACTGAAAAGCTGGATTTGCTCTCTTATGCCATAACAGCAATACTAATGTGAGTGAAAAGAGGTGTGGCAATAACTGAACAATGGTAGAAAATCTAAGCTGAGAACAGTGCTTGCAATTTAATCAACATTATCCAAAACACAAAAATAATAGTTTCAAGATTTTGCCAACAATGCTTTAAAAAGTAATGGAATCAATGAAGTCTTGAAAGAAAAAAGGGAATTAATTAAAAGACACAGAATTTGAGAGAATCTGGTAAGCTTCTATCAAAAACAACAACAACAACAACAAAAACAAAAAACACAAATATGGCAGTATCATATTGTTAATTTATTTTATTTATTTACCTTGTCATTTTCTCTCCCTACATGTTTCCCTGAATGTATAGATCTAGCAACTGTTTAGCAGTCTTGCTATCTTCTGTATATGGAAAATATATATGTAAGAAAAAAAAATTTTTCAGGAGCTCGCTTCTCCATTGTGTGCCAGGGTGTATGTACTTCCTGGATTTCTGTCTGAATAAGAGGGCAGAATTCAAAAATCACAGTTTCAATTTTAATTTAAAATAGAAGTTATTTTTAAATAATGTTTTTAAAGCTATTTTGAAAAATATACGGGTACTTATTAAAGCAAGGTGGTTTACGTATTTATTTTCTAAGTTGCTTTCTCTGTAGTACTTCAATTTATTTTGGATTCATGCAAATGATTCATTACTGGTAGGTTTGACACCTAGAATAATTAAAATGGTTCATTACTTCTCAATGAAACGCCTACATTTGTTAGAAGAAATGCAACCTTATTAATAATTCATCTCATTCATTTCCTTTAGGATTAGAGAAAGTCACAGTTGTTAACAAAAATAATTTAAAACTATGTCTCAAAAGGCAGATTGCAGATGCATACTGTCACATCCCTTCATGCAGTGTAGCTTTACTGTCCCAGTGGTTAAGAGGCAGACCCCACTGACACCTAGAAGGGAAAATGAAACATGTCCAGAAGGGATATTCTCTGCAGTCACAGGTACAGGACATGCATCGCTTCTCCTGTTGGATTTCTAGGAAAGGGTTCTGCATTAACTGGCTTTCTACTGCACTGTCAAGCATAAATATCCTATTTACTTTCTGTATAGTTCATAGGACATTTCATGATTTACAGTAAAAGGCAATGTGTCATCTATACACATGGCAGCGAATTATAACTCCTACAGCTGAGGAAACTGCATCAAGGATTTTTGATATGAAATGTCAGTAAAGGTGAGATCAGGTACGTTCACTTTGCAATTGAGAATCTACTGACTTTCAGACTTCTGAATAGAATGGTTCAGTTGGAAGGGACACCTAATCCAACTCCTTGATTACAAACCAAAAGTTAATGCACATTAATGAGAGCATTACGCAAATGCTTCATGAATACTGAAACATATGCAGCATCAGCTGTGTCTCCAGAAAGCCTTTTCCAATGTTTGACCTCCACCATAATAAATAAAATTTTCCTAATGTCCAGCCTGAAGCCTTTTCTTGACAAAAAACTTTCTTTTGAGGATGTAATATCCCATAAAATCATTTAAAAAATAGCATTCAGACAAAGTAGCAAAACTAACTTATTTTTTTACTCTTCTTCTTCCTAATTCATTTATAAATTTAATGTTACAGCTAAAGTTTTGATCACTGACTTATGACTTTAAACCATTTTTCTTCCTCTGAATTCCTATGTGCCTTCTTTGATGAGAGAGATTTTTCAGTGATAGGAAATTTGAAGGCATGACTACATAATTCAGAAACAGCATCAACTAAGCATGAGACCAGGAATGAATCTCTTAAATAAACAGAATTCATTTTATTTGTTATCATAGCTCTTACATTGACCAAAAAATAAATTAAGGTACAACATGCAAAAAGGAGATTTCTTATTTGTCTCAGGGAATATACCCGTTAAGGACATCAACTCAGAACGATTTATGATTCATGATGATACTGACACAGCAAGATCACAGAAAATCAGGCTTCCACATTTTCAGTTAATTGCCCTCAACATGAGCATTTTTCCTTACATGATACATACCCATCAGTTCTAAGGTGATTTCGTTTTCGTTGTATATCAGTAGCAGCCTCACCCAAAGTATTACTTGGAGTCAAGAGTCAGAATTTACAGCTCGTATGTCTTAGATCTGATTTCAGAGTGTGCCTTAGTTTTTGGGGTCTGGAGAACTACACAATTTACTCAGAGCAGCAGGTCACCAAGCTGGAAGAGAAGCTTGATAAAATTTGATAGAATGACATGAAACTGATTAGTAGTCTAACATCAGTACACCAGGCATATGAAACCTGGACATAAAGGAGCAGAAAAAGAAGAGAAAACTTGAAAATAAAGGGAAACCTTTGAAGAAAGAAAGACTACACAAGCACAGTCTTCTTAAGAATGAATTGCTAAAGCAAAATATAACAGAAAATATTATTCTATGCATTTGTTGAATAAACTATGTCTCTATTTACCAGGAAGATGCAACAAGCTTAGAAAGATTTGTCATGTTCCACTTGCATGATATAACCTTGTAGATCTTTGGTCTTGGTGATAACCTATCTTTTGGCTTCCCTGGGCCACATTTAGTGAACAGAAATTGTCTTGGGCCACATATACAGAGGTTGCTCCAAAAGTAATGCCTCCTATTTATTTCCGTGAAGATGACAACAGATACAGAGAAAATAGTAACACTAGTTGATAGAGCAAATTCTCAGCTACAAAAGTATTTTCCAACATAGACACCACCATTAGTTATGCATTTTCACTAGCAATGAACAAGAGCCTGCAGGCTACGCTCATAACAATCTATCCCACTGTCATCACTACTGGAACACATGACCCATAACCTCACTGTACTCACACTCACTGTTTGATCTCACAGTTAAGAAAGCATCAGCGAATGACAATGGGTGTAGTTTTTTCTGCATGGTGAAATTCAGTGAGACACTTTCACTTCCATACCAGACACCATTTTGCCAAACTGCCCCTCTGCTGCCATCTGTTTCACAGTAACAAAATTTAGTGGAATGTTGGCAGGAAGGTTCAACCTGTACTGCTGTGCTGCCAGCATCCGCCTGTGATAATAAAACAGGAGGCTTTACTTTCAAAGCAGCCCTCACAAAATATACAATATTGTTAATATATAAGTAACGAATTATAATTTAAAATATTTTTCTTAAACATTAGAAAAAAAAAAAAGGAGGGGGGTAGAAAATCAAGTCTACTGGGCTATTTTACTTTGGTTTTGTGAAACTATTGTACAAGTATGGTTTGATAGCAGTGGTTGCAATTCTTAGTGAGGTCTCAAGGTGTTCATCAGAGATTCTTGATGAAAGTTTACTCCTCCTGTACTTCATCCTTGACAATAATTGTTCAAAATGTGTGTACTGCCAAAAAGCAATTGCATGAATAAGGTGTGATTGTGAAGGATAATTTTCTCTGATAAGATAGGGATTATGAAAGTCCAGTAAAGAGACATGATTAGATTTTTGAGTTGAATATCTGATTGCAACTCTATACATTCCATTTGAAAATATGCAGCTCGTGGATTAATGAAAGTCTATTACTCTTGCAAATGTAAATTGATGATTTGTTTGTTTGTTTTTTGCAGTCTTGAATCGCCCAAGCTGTGGGGTGCAATCAACACACCCAAAGGACAGGATGTTATCTAGAGTGGCCTAGACAGGCTCAAGAAGTGGGCCCACAAGAACCTCACAAGATACAACAAATGCTATTGCAAGATCTTGTACTTGGGTTGATGCAACCTCCGATGCCAAAACAAGCTGGAGGATGAAAAGTTTGAGCACAGCCCTGCTGGGGAGGACTTGGGAGTACTGATGGATGGGAAGCTGTACATGAGCCAGCAATGTGTCCTCACAGCCTAGAAAGCCAACCGTATCCTGGGCTGCATCAAAAGAAATATGGCCAGAAGGGTGAGGGTGGTGATCCTGCACCTCTGGTTTGCACTGGTGAGACATAGACCTGTTGGAGCCTGTCCAGAGGAGTGCCACAAAAATGTTCAAAGGGATGGAATACATTCCCTGCAAGGACAGGCTAAAAGAGCTGGGGTTGTTCTGTCTGGAGGGAACAAGCCTACAAAGGAGATCTGATAGTAGCCTTTCACTATCTAAAGGGGAGCTGTGAGAAAGAGACAGACTTTTTGGCAGGGTCTGTGGTGACAGGACAAGGGGAAATGGTTTCAAACTAAAAGAAGAGAGATTTAGGTTGTATATAAGGAAAAAGTCTTTTACAGTGAAGATGGTGAGGCACTGGAACAGGTTGTCTAGAGAAGTGTTGGAAGCCCTGTCCCAGGAGATCTTCAAAGTCAGACTGGAGGGGGCTCTGAGCACCTGCCTGGACTGTGAATGACTGCTCATTGCAGGGGAGTTTGACTAGGTCACCTTTAAAGGTCCCTTCCCTCTAAGTATTCTATGATGCTATATTTCAAATGCTGTGGAAAGCATGGCTGTATTCTTCCCTGTTCAGGGTCCTGTGTTTAGCCAGTGTATGAACATGCATACAATTATTTGTCATCACTTGAGTCAGCACTGCCCTCCCTGTGCCCTGGTTTCAATCAACACAGCATTAACAGCACACTGACACTTTGGCTGTTTCTGAGAGACAAGTTTGTCCCCTGAGCCATCCCGCCGGGAAGAGCCACTGCCTCTATTAGGAAGGGAAGGGATAGGTTGCAGCGTGGGCTGGGAATACCTGACCTATAGCATGTCTGCTTCATCTAGCTCCTGGAAATGAAAAATCTGGAAAAAAGTATGCTTTATGATACTGACTTGTAGGTGAATAGATAGCTGAACAGAAACCACTGTGTTTTTAGCACCTGAGCAAGCATATATGCATTTGCAAAAAGAAAAAGAAATCAAGAAGGAAGCCCATTGTATTTGAGTGGCTTTGTAAGCTCCCAGAATATAGCTCAGGTTGCAAAGAATATCTGAAAGCCTATAGGTAGATAGATGTTCAAGCCACAGTGCCAGCTTTCCTGCTGTTGGGTGGGAAAAAAAGCAGCACAATAATTAGCTCCTTTTACCTCTAGAATGATATTTTATTACTGAAAATAATGCACATTCCCACACACTTGCCAAGAGGGGCTAAACCATCCACTCCCCTACCTGCACTTACTGTGGAAACCAGCTTTATAATTCTAATGTACTCTGACACTTCCAAGAGCCCTGGGAAAGCAGAGCTAGCTCCAGTAATCCAGCCTGTTAGCAGGTGCTGCAAATCCAGAGGCAGATGTTAATTGTTTCACACTGATGGCTTTGGCAGGTTCAGCTTGTTAACCTACCCTGAATGTAGCTGCATTTGAGAATGTCTCCNCTTAGTGAGGTCTCAAGGTGTTCATCAGAGATTCTTGATGAAAGTTTACTCCTCCTGTACTTCATCCTTGACAATAATTGTTCAAAATGTGTGTACTGCCAAAAAGCAATTGCATGAATAAGGTGTGATTGTGAAGGATAATTTTCTCTGATAAGATAGGGATTATGAAAGTCCAGTAAAGAGACATGATTAGATTTTTGAGTTGAATATCTGATTGCAACTCTATACATTCCATTTGAAAATATGCAGCTCGTGGATTAATGAAAGTCTATTACTCTTGCAAATGTAAATTGATGATTTGTTTGTTTGTTTTTTGCAGTCTTGAATCGCCCAAACTGTGGGGTGCAATCAACACACCCAAAGGACAGGATGTTATCTAGAGTGGCCTAGACAGGCTCAAGAAGTGGGCCCACAAGAACCTCACAAGATACAACAAATGCTATTGCAAGATCTTGTACTTGGGTTGATGCAACCTCCGATGCCAAAACAAGCTGGAGGATGAAAAGTTTGAGCACAGCCCTGCTGGGGAGGACTTGGGAGTACTGATGGATGGGAAGCTGTACATGAGCCAGCAATGTGTCCTCACAGCCTAGAAAGCCAACCGTATCCTGGGCTGCATCAAAAGAAATATGGCCAGAAGGGTGAGGGTGGTGATCCTGCACCTCTGGTTTGCACTGGTGAGACATAGACCTGTTGGAGCCTGTCCAGAGGAGTGCCACAAAAATGTTCAAAGGGATGGAATACATTCCCTGCAAGGACAGGCTAAAAGAGCTGGGGTTGTTCTGTCTGGAGTGAACAAGCCTACAAAGGAGATCTGATAGTAGCCTTTCACTATCTAAAGGGGAGCTGTGAGAAAGAGACAGACTTTTTGGCAGGGTCTGTGGTGACAGGACAAGGGGAAATGGTTTCAAACTAAAAGAAGAGAGATTTAGGTTGTATATAAGGAAAAAGTCTTTTACAGTGAAGATGGTGAGGCACTGGAACAGGTTGTCTAGAGAAGTGTTGGAAGCCCTGTCCCAGGAGATCTTCAAAGTCAGACTGGAGGGGGCTCTGAGCACCTGCCTGGACTGTGAATGACTGCTCATTGCAGGGGAGTTTGACTAGGTCACCTTTAAAGGTCCCTTCCCTCTAAGTATTCTATGATGCTATATTTCAAATGCTGTGGAAAGCATGGCTGTATTCTTCCCTGTTCAGGGTCCTGTGTTTAGCCAGTGTATGAACATGCATACAATTATTTGTCATCACTTGAGTCAGCACTGCCCTCCCTGTGCCCTGGTTTCAATCAACACAGCATTAACAGCACACTGACACTTTGGCTGTTTCTGAGAGACAAGTTTGTCCCCTGAGCCATCCCGCCGGGAAGAGCCACTGCCTCTATTAGGAAGGGAAGGGATAGGTTGCAGCGTGGGCTGGGAATACCTGACCTATAGCATGTCTGCTTCATCTAGCTCCTGGAAATGAAAAATCTGGAAAAAAGTATGCTTTATGATACTGACTTGTAGGTGAATAGATAGCTGAACAGAAACCACTGTGTTTTTAGCACCTGAGCAAGCATATATGCATTTGCAAAAAGAAAAAGAAATCAAGAAGGAAGCCCATTGTATTTGAGTGGCTTTGTAAGCTCCCAGAATATAGCTCAGGTTGCAAAGAATATCTGAAAGCCTATAGGTAGATAGATGTTCAAGCCACAGTGCCAGCTTTCCTGCTGTTGGGTGGGAAAAAAAGCAGCACAATAATTAGCTCCTTTTACCTCTAGAATGATATTTTATTACTGAAAATAATGCACATTCCCACACACTTGCCAAGAGGGGCTAAACCATCCACTCCCCTACCTGCACTTACTGTGGAAACCAGCTTTATAATTCTAATGTACTCTGACACTTCCAAGAGCCCTGGGAAAGCAGAGCTAGCTCCAGTAATCCAGCCTGTTAGCAGGTGCTGCAAATCCAGAGGCAGATGTTAATTGTTTCACACTGATGGCTTTGGCAGGTTCAGCTTGTTAACCTACCCTGAATGTAGCTGCATTTGAGAATGTCTCCTTGCAAAGGAATTGAGGGGTTATGTTGTCCTGATGTGCTAAGACTCTACCCTGGAAGGAAGATAGGAGTGTGTTTGTTGCCTCTTTGTAGTTTTAGTGTGCAGTCTGACTGAAGAAAGACCAAAGCATGCAGATATGAAAATTAAGTCCTGGGTGACTTTGTGATTATCCTTCCATGTGCTAGGAACTAGATTTTGCTTGGTAGTCCTACTTTTGGTTTGTCCTTTAGAGTGGAGGCATTTTGAGTGAGAGCTATGCTTCACTATTAACGTAGAGATTAGCACTGGCTCTGTCCTCTAAGAGTCCTTGTAATGAAAAGATTTTAAAAGTGTGTGCTTACCTTTGCTTCAGTGGAATTAAGTCTCTGCCTATTGCTTCTCCATAGCCACTGTCACAATAAAGTAAACAGTGGGGAAAAGGAGGTAAAGAATCTGCTCCTGTGAGATGCTAAATGTCTTAGTTATTGCTGAAAAAGAGGATTCCTTCTGTGATTGGATCTAAGTAAAGAAATGGTACTGTATTTTCTCCTGAAATGAAAGCAAAGATAAAAAAAAAAAAAATCTTCTGTTTATCCTTATAGGGAAGTGAAAACAATGGTAGGCTTCTTTTCATGTCAGTCCTAAAACACCCATGGTATGAGAAGGCCCCTGTTTTATCTTAGAGAAAATATGACTTGAAGCTTTTCTATTAAAATGACTCAGGGAAAAAAAAAAATACGTTTTTTTTGTTCTTTACTTTGGCTTATAAAACAGTCTTCTCTTGAAGATGATGGAATATATATTTTCTTGTCTTTAAAGGCATTTCATGAAACTTCTAAGCTTACAAACTAATGTTTCCACAGCACGCCACCATTCTCACCACACACCCACTCCTAAGCCTAAGGGAAAAACTGCCTAAAAATAGGTAGGACTATTTCTGTAAGTAAAGATGCTATCAGATGTGAACCCTCATAGCTATTGACTCTCATGAAGACAAAATTACTGTGAGAAATAAAAAAGTTACTTTTAAGAAATAACTTGAAAGCCCTTGTTTCATTTGTAATCTTAAAAGAGCAAGAAAGCAGCTTTATTGATTACTTTTGAAATGCAAGTATGGAGGAAGCTTGACTGATTTCACGTTATTTAAATGCTGTATAAAATAGGTGCATCTGTGGAGATTCTGACTCAAAGCTCTGTAACAATGGCAGTCTAAGGCAAAGTATTTATTTTTGTCCTAGTTTTGGGGTCTGCTTACTGATCTTGCACTGCTGTCTCCCTACTTAGCTCTCAGAAGTCCACAGTATTAGCTGTGTTATATACCTGCTTTTTCTTTTTTTGCTTCAGTCCCTAGATTTTGTGAACATTTTTTGGTAAGTAAAAGATGATCAGCTAACTGCTTTTCCCAAATCCATAGTAGTAAATGTTTTTTCAGTTCTTGTGACTGGGGGAGCGTAGCAGAAAGGCACACCAGGCTGTTTAAGCGATCCTGTTGTATTGTTCAACAGAGATAAGTTTTAATCCACTACAGAGAGGAAAAGGAGCATTTGTGTGATAGAGAAGATACTGGCATGGTGAGAAAGTGAGATAACTGCTGAAAAAGCTGCCTGCAGGGCCTTTTGTGTTTCCAAGTCACTCAGAACTGGAGAAGCATTTGAAGTCTGTCCCCTAATTAATGCAACAGCATGTGATAATTTAGCCTCTGGGAAGCCTGGGTTTTAATTTTATTTTTTTCATTTTTTGCATCTGACAACTGAACCAAGAGGATTTGCTTCTGATTTTCAGGGTGAGGGGTGGGGGAGTAATTTGTAGAAGCACTGAATACTTGAACAGATTTCAGCTATCCAAGGTCAGAATTACCATAGCAGCAGTCTATTTCACCTCATGTGCTATTTGTCTCATAAGATAAATGCACTTATGTACTCTTTAAGGATCAAAACTCCCAGCAGTTAATAGAATGTTGGTGACATCCCAGCTTGGACTAAATGTCACTAAAACATTGAAAAATCTATCATAATTTTGAGTCACCTAAGCAGTGTTAAAACTAATACCTCAAAACTGATACCTTCCTGCTCTTCTTAGTAGGTATTTGAATTTAAATATACCAAGTACATCCACTCAAACAGTTTTTTGTGTTATGTTTGTTTTTTTTTTAAATAAAACTTCTGCATCTCTATGTGATGACCCTGACTTGTTTAATTTAAACTGAGCGCAATATTTAATTAGAAGTCACGATAGATCAAGAACAATGCTTCTAACGAATTTCTCCTCACTACCTTCTACCTTCCAGTTTAGTTTCCCTTAGGGTGGTGATGACTTCTAATGCTAGAACCTGTGGACTGCTTAAAGGCAGCAGACAAGCAGGCTCTGCTTCAGGAAGATGGTTCTCTCCACTTCTGTTTGCTACCTGCCTGGGTACTGTACTTTGCCTACAAGCCACTTCATTATACTGTAGGTAAGAAGTGATTTTGAAGGAAGAGAAATTGTTCTTGGTGTTTAAAGGCATGCAGCAAGGGACAGTACATGTCTAGGTGTGTTTGTCTCCTGTCCCAACTTTATTAGATTTTGCAGGAAAGGTGGTCCTTATAGTACTTGTGATAAATATTGCCCCAGACTGGAAAAATTACTTTTTTTTTTTTTCTTTCTATTGCTTCTTCTCTCCCTTATACTTCGTGTTTTGTTGTTGTCAGTACGCTGCATTGCCATTAACTTATTAATGTTATGGGGCAGCATTACTTACATGAGAAACTGACTTCTTGTTAACACTTCCAATTAGAAAATCATCTCCCACTATGCTGATGTAAACAGTTACTGCTCACTGTTGCCAGTCCAATTGCTAAGATAGCAATGATTTAAAGCTGAAATCTTGAAACTTTTTTTACACTGTTTAATACAAACTTCGTTGCGCTATTTAGTAACCAATTCTCATGCATCTTACTATCGTTTGACAAAAAAAAGGCCAAATTTGTGATCTAACATAGTGATAGTAGCTTTCAAGTGCTTGTCAGTAATCCATTCTTCAGCATCACACATGAAAGATTTAGCTGCCTTGGTGATATCAGTGTTATTTGTGTCTAAAAGCTGACTTTTTTTCCCCTCAAGTTCTTTAAATGCTTGATTGAAAGACTGACAACTGCTTGATGAATGACGAGCATCCGCTGCCAGCAATAGCACTCTATTGCTCACTAAAATATGATTTAGTGCACAGATGCAAGTAAATTTATATTTTTCTCAAACCTCATATAACTGTTTTCGTCTTTCACTATTTTTTGGTGGATAAATAAGGATGCTTTAGCAACTCGGCTGAACAGTGATGGTATCCCTTTCTTATTTTAAGAGTACTGATGGCAATTGGTCATTTGCATCATTCTGTGATGGTTGAAATAATCTTTCAACTTGAAGAAAATATTTCTTTGTGGTGCATCATATGCTTCTGTGGTTTACTTTTTCCTTTTGTTTAACATCTCTTGTTCCAGACTCCCAGCTGTTAAAATAATTTCTCTAAGAATATCAGTTTTTGCTAGAGTCCTTTGCCTTACCTATTCACACATAGATATCTCCCATTCCTCAAAAGCCTCTCTTCTAGTGCCCAGTAGGATCATGATTAATGCATCAGAAACAGTTCTGATTTCAGCAAGTGAAAGAAACTGGATCAATCCTGTCTAGCCTCTCAGAAATGTAAGAGGATTGTCATTCTATCTTTCCAGATGATTCTTCCTCTCTTTCTGAAGATGACATCAGTCAATCATATGTTGGGATATGCTGGATGTTAGGATTTCCTATGGTATGCAGTTTATTCTTAAGGACCTCAGAACAGAAATACTATATGTCAAGCGTTCATTGCAGGGTTTGCTAGTTAGATTTTTCAGTGGCACCTGTCACCTACTCCTTCACTTGCAACTAATTTAGAGGAAATATATAGCTGATGTAAAATGGTAGTTAATGTTACAAACTAGCAGAAAAAGAAGATGCCTCTAGGTAAGGAGAGAAAGCTTGTCAACTAAGCTGCTACTCATGAGAAAAATCGCACTTTCAGGGAATAATCAGGCTTGGTCACAATAATTCTTTATTGGTATTAAAGCTTTTTTTTCTTCCAAAGTGAATGAAGCTGCAGGGTTTATGGAAGTGTTTGGGTGATGTTTCTTCTCCTTTGATCTACAGCTCATTCCTGGGTTACAATAGACATACCAAATTTATGTTTGTGTCTGATCTTCTGGTGTGCCACTCTGTACTCTGCTGAGTGATGGTTAGCAGTCAGAGGCAGCTGCTTCTCAGCACACCTCCTACTTCTAATAGTCTGTTTGAGATGTGGGTTGGTTTTTTTTGTTTGTTTGTTTTTGTTTTTTGTTGTTGTTTGCTTGCTTGTTTTTTTCTGATTGAGGGCATGTTCACACAGTATATAGTTCAAGTTCAGCTGAAAGCCCTGATCCTTTTCCTTCCCTGTGTTTCCTTGCAAACACTCATGCCCATAGAGTGGGCAAAGCTCTGTAGCATATTCAGATGAGCGGGAAGAAGGGAGCCAAGCCATTCACGCACATTTATCTACAAACTTGTATCACTGATATCACTAAAAAAACAAGGTAGTTGTGGTTACTGTGTTTGGTTTTTGGAAAAACAAATAAATCTCACCAACTGTTATGCTTGGTTTGACCCTATCAGGTTTAACGAAGTTACATAATTGCAATTATCCACTGCAATTAGTGTTTTTAACTATGATAGTAGCAATATTCAGATGACACTCTTTCATAAAGCTAAGATATGGACAACTGCATAAAAGTGGAAAATGTTTTTGTCAAAGGAAAACAAAACATTGTAACTGGTGGGAGAGAAAGCCAGCAGGTTATTCATTGCCACTTACTTAGATATAATAGAACAGAAGCTGTTTTATGGTATCTAAATGACTACAGAGGACAGGCAAGTACAGTGGGAGACCTTTGATACTGAACACTTATTTTCATACAAGTACAGTAAAGCATAAGCTATTAAGTTTGGTAGGTCATGTTAATGCAGCTTTATTCCAGCTCATCTAAATCAGACAGGTTCCTGGTCAAGGGCTGTTTGTTCTTGATGGGAAAAAGGGATCTTGATGGTGGTTGAACTCTCTGTGACTGTCTGACCATTTAGCTGTTTCAGGATGCTACCAGCTTGTAGAATATTAGTGCCCTACTGCCTGTTCTTGGTGCATTCTGGTTCTGTGTTGTTTTTCATATCAAGAGTAGTTTAACAAACTAATAGTATACTTGAATAAGAAAACTTCCATAACGCAGAAACTATATGTGTAAACAAAAGCTCTTCACCTTTGTAGCTATCAACACAATACCTGGTGAAGATGAAGATTATATCTTAGTATCATGCTAAGAAGAAAGCCTGTGTTAGCCTAGATAGGCCCAGGGTAGGGCTTGGAAATATTACAGCTGACTTCATCAGCTGCAACATCAGTGGAACTGGTACTCAGTGGTCTTCATTCACTGCTGCTTAGGTAAGTACTAGCCTCATTGAGAGCAGGTTGGTTGGGACTGACTTCCCAAATAGAAAATAATAGAAAAACATGGTAGTCATGTGCTTGGAGTCACTGATGTTATGTGCATTAAGTCATTGTCCTCCATCTGAATAGATCTGAGCACTTCCAGTTGTTCTTATAAGAAAAGAGAAGAGTCAAATACAGAGGAATAATGTATTTAAAAGTAAATTAATGCTCTTACAGAGTTGTTACCGAACACATTTTAAGCAGTTACAGGTACTCTTTGAGATGCCCTTCTGAGTCACTACTAATCTTTTTTTTTCCATTTTTTTTCTCTATTTGTTCCCCAAAACTTTATAAAGGAAAAGCTTTATAAAACTTTATAAAGGAAATTCACAGGCATTTTTAGTCTTTACAGTTGAATTTTAATTTTTAAACTGTTGGGTTTTTCTTTTCCATTCTCTTTTCTCCGTTATCCTTTCTCCATTATCCTTTCTCCATTATCAGTTATCCTTTCTCCTTTTTTTTCCTTTTCTTTTTCTGGTGGTGGTGAGTGCTTTTAGAAAGCTTGTTATATATAAGAGCATAGCAAAGGGCAGTTCATGCTGGTTTCTGGCCCTCATCTCCTACGGTAGTAATAATGTTTGATTAAAAAGATCTATCTAGATTTTTTTTTCCTTGTCTCTTCCAAGATCTCTCACATGAGTTCTTTCCTCTCCATGAATCAGTAAAGTTTTTAGAATATGCATGTAGGATATTTTCATAGAAGTAAAATAAGCTGTTAACTCACCTGAATGTATAAAGTGCCTGCTATGTTCAACAGACAGGTCTTTCAAATTCGGATATTTACTATTTTATATGTATCTGTGGCTACTTGCTGTATTGTATTAGAGGTTTTGTTGTTGTTTCCTCTCCCCACCACATACACACTTCCTGAGGACCCAAAATCCACATAGAAGAAAATAACTGGCTTTGAGCCTTCTGTAGATTGATGCTTTATAAATCTATGTGTCTAGAATTGTACATATTTTCTGTATGGTGTCCAATCATGAAATGTGACTTTTACAGTCAATTAGAAATCTGGCTGGACAAGCTTACACTCAGAAGCAACATTTCTGTTCTTCAAACGGCTGCCATCAGCCTTAAGCAATAACTGTTCCTATATGATCAGCATAAAATTTTCTTGTTAAAAAGCAGTAACTGTATTTACTATTACCATTGCTGCTAATCTGATATTAACTTCTGGTTATAATAACCTGTAAACAAACAAACAGAAAAAAAGAAATAAGAAACAAATGGTTTATGGAAGGCATTTCAACAAAAAGATGACTTAGTGCCATATAAATGGTATTATTGTTTGATTTATCTTTCTTGCGTACTTTGCACTTTCCGAAGGTCATGCAGAAAAGATCACAGATATTATACATGACAAATATTGTATTTTGTTTTGGTTCTGATTTCCAGAACTTTAAAAATGTTGCATGTGCTCTATGGCTGTGTTTGAATACCGAAGGAATAAATAAAAATTCAGCACAAGGGTGGGTTTAATATTCTGTTATTTTAATTCCACTGGAATATGAAACTAATTTCTGGAAGACTAAATACATGACTCGTTATGCAGCTTTTTTCTTTTTTGAAATATATTCTGGATTTTGAAATGGATTTTATAACTGATCAGTTGTGATAGTACCACCTACCACCTCATTGTGCTAACATCCACTGCTTGACCTCCATAAATGTTCAGCAAGCATCAGTGAATATCTATGGGTGCCATTTTTTTCCGGATTAAGGAATTAAAATCCATGCCTTGGCTTCACATGCACTTCCATGTCAGACACTGTTTTGTCAGACTGCCCCCTCTGCTCCCAACTATTTAGCTGGTAATATAGCATTAGCCTTTAAATCTTGTATGTAGCGATTCATAGCAATGTTCTGAACTCTACATTCACAGATAATGGACTAGAAGTTAATCATGTTGTAAAACAAAACTAGCTTTAACACTTAATGTCCTTGCAGAATGAAGCAGATAAGAGTAAAAATATTCTTAATATTCTACCCAAGATGCAAATTTTGTAAGACCAGATTGTGTTACCCCAATGTATGTCTTATTTTCCCAGAAAATGACAGTCGAATTTGAACTGCTAAGTTCTTAGTCTTCTTTTTCATCACTCCTGCAGCACATCTCCCACACTGGACATTGTCCCCCAGAGTTATTACCCTCTGCTGATTGTTCTACTTCGTCATGATGATTGTTAGTGAGGAAAGTTGCTCTGGAAAAACTCTTAGTCTTTGTGTCACAGTCTACCTCCCAGACAAAAAAGGGAGTAGAAAATGACTTGTCCTAGACTCTTAGATGCTAAAGAATGCTTTTTTAAATTTAACTTCTAAATGTACACTTTTGGTATCTTTTATCATTATCAGATTAATTCTTTGAATCACTTGGTCTTTTTAGAAATATAATTACAATTTTAAATAGACTTTAATAGTCTGGCCAGATTTGTGTGTGATCATTTCCATCATAGGGTAAGCTGTAAAATCAGAAGAATATATAGTAACATGTTTATGACTTTTTCACAGCTGTGTGTTGAAAGACTAATCCCATTACTTCTCTGGGATTTAAGTGCTTCATGCAAGTTAGAAGCTGTCTGCTTTCCCAAGCAGGCTGCAGCGTCCAGAGATGCATTCCAAAGAAGGGCAAGAGGTTGAAGAATATGCCCTATGAGAAGTGGCTGAAGGAACTGGAGCTGTTTAGTCTGGGTAAAGAGAGGCTGAGGGGAGTCATTATTGCTCCTTTCAAATACCAGAATGGTGAATGTAGTAAAAGTGGGGTTGGTCTCTTCTCATTTGCAACAGTTGACAAGACAAGGGATATAAAGATGATAAAGGACCTGGAGCATCACTCTTATGAAGAAAGGCTGAGCGACATGGCCTGCTCAGCCTTGAAAAAAGAAGACTCAGAGGGGATCTGAACCACATAAACATCTGAAGTGCGGGAGGTAGAGGGACAAGGCTGGACTCTTCTCAGCAGTGTGTGGCTATAGGACAAGGGGAAGTGGTCACAAACTGATGCATAGGAAGTTCCAAACAAATGTGTGTGGGAACTTCCTCACAGTGAGGGTGACAAAGCACTGGCACAGGCTGCACAGAGAGTTGTGCGAGTTTCCTTCTCTGGAGACATTCAACACCCACTTGGATCCCTACCTGTGCAACATGGTTTAGGGAGCTACTTTGGCAGGGGATGGGCTCCTGAGGTCCCTTCCAGTCCTACTACTCTGAATTTGTGATTCTGTGACTTGAACAGCCTGCAAGGCTTTTTTGCAGAAGTCTGTTTATGTATATAGATGCTGTAGACACTGTCATTTATTGGACAAATAAACTAAATGAATTGCAATTCAAGAGAAATACATCTAGAGAAAATACAAAACTAATTCATCCAAAATAATTTTTCATAAAATAATTTTTAACCTAAGTTGCTAATTTTATCCTACATTCCCTCCTTCAAACTAAATAATGTTTTCTTTGTATTATTCTCATAGGAGTATATAACCCTTTTCACAGTTCACAAACCATAGTGGTATTGGAAGTTTTGCTGCTTCACTTCATGAGACCTAACCCGAAGACCTGTGTTTCTCTAGATATTGTTCTGGATCATAGTTCAGAACTTCTTAATCTCTGAGACAGAAAATATTTCTCTGCTCATTGCTGGAACATTTTCTTAGCTTACCAGGTTTTTTATGGGATTGTCTTAGCTGTTCTTATTAAAAAAAGACTAGTGCCTTGCTGCTATAAACTTTTTCTAAACTATGCAGAAAGAGCAATTCAAGGTATGAAGCATCATGGCAGCTGTAGGTATGGCTGCTGACACCTGGAATGAAGAAGAGCTAAGCTCAAAACCCTTTATCTGATAATGTTTCCTGATAACCATGTAACCTTAAGCGATAATCTGTTGTTTTCCGGGAAATCTCAGTTCTGGGATATCAGCTTGCTGAGAATTGCCATATAGGCCCTTAGAGTATGTAGTTTTTTATTCCTTATTTTTTCCATCTACTGTTTCAGTGCTTCCTACTGTCTCTGATTATGCCAACTTGGTTGATAATTGTTACAGAAGCAAAAGAAGAGTGAGAAGTGTTGTAACACAAGAATAAACTAACCCTGTGTCACAATCCAACTGAGGAATAAGGGTGGCACTTCTGACTGATAAATCCTATCTTGGATGGTCTGCAGTGAGGCTGTTGTTACACTGTTTACTTAACCTTCTAAAGGATTGTTTTATTATTATTTTTTATTATTAAAAAAAAAAAAAGACAGTTAAATATACTGGCTTGTGTCTGCAAAAGAGAGAGGAAAGGGGGAAGAGGAGTTTGTGTCTGTTCCTTTATGTTCTTGCTACTATTTTTTATTTCCTTCTCTCCCCTGGGGGATTTGCACCACGGTACAAAGATGGACTTAGTTCCATCTGAATGGTTGAGTCCAAATTCAAATCTGTCCTGACAAAAATTTGTGGTAAAATATAAGGATATGCACTCTTGTGCAGACATGCATGTTTAATTAGAGAATTGTATACAGCTCAGCCCAGAATTTCTGATTTATGAAGATGATAATTTGTCTCTGAGTTAATAGGATCTAGAACCTTGAGTGTGGTATTACTCATAGTAAAGAGATAATAGTTACAATTTTATCTCAGTTACTGATTTTAGTTAATCTCACACTTTCAGCATTTGCTTTACAAGACACAGTGCACTCCTTATTTAACTGTGTGAGCAAGTAAGTTAATTATGGGCAAGCCCCTGGCAACTGCAGGATATTGTAAAACAAGCTTTTTCAGGTTCGTGTACTGGCCGTTATTCATGTGTAGTTGTTTCACAAAGACAATGCTGATGAGAAGCACTTGCTGTTTACTCCTACTGTATCACATTCTGTTATGACAAATGTGTTTTGAACAAAATGATATTGGGTCCATAAAAAGAAATTACTCATGTGTAAATGGTAGTGGAAGTCCTGCCAAGGGAATAATAAGAATCCAGGAGTGCATTCATTGCTATTCAAAAAAGGGAAAATGCTGAAGGCAGTGGTGTCAGCTTAATTTTCTTCTCTGCTCTAAACCTCAAATACTGGTGTAGTTCTTTTAGCTCGCAGTGAATGTGTACACATTAATTCCATAGAAGTTCAAAATATTGCTTCAGGACAATGCGTTACTTCAGTGATGTATTCAAATCCTGTAGCATAAGACTCATCTCTAGTTATATTTTAATTTGCTACATATTCATTCCAGAAAATAAATTGCTGAGATGATCAATAAGAAAACTATATGAGCAATAATATTGAGGGTTATCCATGGCCAGACTAACTGCTCTCATGAGGCAGGGAACTAAAAATACACACACACAGATGGGAATGGAAGTCTGTTTTACAGCTTTTATTCTTTCATGGAATTCATATTTTCTTGTCCATATTCTCTGCTTTGTCATCTTTTTCAGCTCAAACTGTGGGTGGTTGTTTTCTAGCTCTTGAGCATTTCAGAGAAAAATCTGATTAGCTGTAATGTGGGAGAGGGGGAAGAAATTTATGACTGTTCTCACATATGGGCAGTGATTTGTAGAGCGTTCCACAGATTAGCAGGCTCATCCAAGCGGACAAAACTGTCCAGGTATCAAAACTTTCACAGAATTGATTTTTTATTTCTTAAGTAGTGCATTATTCTATGGAAGTCTGTATTCATCCACAAGGAGACATCAACTAGATGGTGCTGGTTTTGTAAGGGTGAATTAGTTTGTGTGAGGCTTGTTGTTCTGAGGAATCTAATTTGTGATGGTGTGTGTATGTGTGGCTGTTGTTTTTGGTAGGTTTTTTTTGTTGTTGTTGTTGTTGTTTTTGTTTGGTTCGGATAGGGGAGTGATTAGCACTGTATGAGCTACCTCTTTTCCAGGGAGATTACATTTCAGATGTATAGCTTTGTCACCTATGAACTTGTAAAGACTGATAGGCAACTTCTGTTTACTATTCCACTCCAAGGATTGAAAGTGACAAAGATTTATTTGAACACTCACAACTCTCAATGTAGAATATTCTTACACTTTGTTTCTTCAGTAAGGGATTATAGCCATATTTAACAAGGAACATTTCTGCATTTTTTCCCTTTCTCTAGAAGCCAACAAAAATACAAGTATTGCTAAAAGCCCCAAAAGTGTTTTTGATTGGTTGGTTAGTTTCCTGATGAATGATATTGCAGTATGGATCAAAGTTATGAAGAAAATCCCCATCAAGTACAATGGCAAGCCCCAGTTTTATTTTCTGCTGGGTGCCATGGAAATTTTCCAATGGTAAGAAAATTAGATGACAGAGAAGCAACATGGACTCAGTCAGTAGTGAAAGCCCAGACTAATTCAGTGCATGATCAAAAGAGATGAGTGCTTGGTAATAAACCTAACAGATTGATTTCAGATTAGCAAATCACAGAATGTCTCAAGTTGGAGAGGAGTCATAAGAATCATCAAGTCCAAGTAGGTATGATGACAAGCAAATTTTGATTCTGCAATTTCTTGAGTTTATAGCTGTGTAAATGTCACTTTGTGTTCTGTAGTCATTTCAGGTTGATACTTTTGTAGTCTATCATGCATTCAAAGGGAAGCAAAGCAGACTTGTTAATCTAACAATTTCCCAGAATTTGTCTGGTTTTTCTCAAACAAAGGGCTCTTTATAGAACTAGTGGGGTTGGAAATGTTTGACAGTGGAATATGTGCAACATTACTATATTCTACAATGATCTTAATCGTTTCTTTTTCTCTATTGTATAACATTAAAATTAGATTATTATTTATAAATGTTTCCTTCATATTAGGGGCCATATCATTAAGTTTTAGCCAATGTGCTAAAGATTCTTTCAAAAACAAAAGGAGAGTGTAGAGTGAGAGAGAGGGGAGCCAGAGGAGAACTCAAGCAGTTTTTTGTCTGAACTCTGTGATTACATTTGATCTCTGGTCAGATGCAAGCAAATTCCTTCCTTATAGCTAGTGATACTCATACCTAAAGAGACAGTGATCACAAACCAAAGTGCTATGCTACTGCTTCTGAGCAGCTGTAAGTCCCATCTGCTGTAATGTATTCTGTAGTACACTTTGCACTCACTTACTTACAATGTGAATCAATAGTAGCATTAGTACTTCTACCACAGTAGCATTTTAAAACATTACTATTTTCATTACAAAAATCTCACACTACAAATTTTTAAATGCTAAAAAAAAAAAACAAACACAAAAATAATAAAAAACAACACTGAAATGAATGAGGAAAAAAACAATATGTTGCTATGAAGAAAAATTAAAATGTCCCTGCTTTACTTATAGAACGGAAAGACTCGTATTGTTTGTTCCTCCCTTACCCTCTTTTAAAATACCCTTTTAGAAGTTCTCAGCCTTGCAAATAAATCTAACACATTAAAAATTAAATTAATTTGCAGGAATAAGACCTATGTCTTTCTTACTAATTTCTGTTCCGTTGCAAAAAGGACATACCTCAAATTGTATGTTCATTTTTTTTCTTTTATTCCCTTTCAAAATCACTTGTCAAGATTAGCAGAAGGTTTTGATTTGCAAGCTTTCTTCTGTTCATTTCTTACCAAAAAAATGCTGAACTGAAGCTAGAAAAAATTGTCATAATGTTGGAAGGCAATCATCCAAGCTATGCAACTTCTCCAAAATGGCTAAAAAGTGTTTGAAACATGATACACGGCTTTTCAAAGCATATGAGCAGTTTTAAATGACATGATTAACTCCTTCATGCATGAGCCAAATTACTTATTCCCTTCCATGGTAAGCTAAAAAGCTCTAACCCTAAATGTGAATCACAAAGCAACATGCCATCAGCACACCACTTTTAATTGCCTCTCATTCTCCAGTTTCCTTTTAAATTGCAGTTGACTAGCAGTGTAAAATAATAGGAACAGATCTATCAGTATTACAGTAACTTTTTCTTCTAATTATTTTCTTCCAGGTTCACTGGTAGATAAATTAGGCTGTAAAATTAGTACTTCTGTCAGAATATTGTAATCAAAGTGCACACTGTCTCTTACTAAATGTATTACTTTAACATATTTGAATATATAGAAGCTGTGTGCTTAAGTGTTTATGTTCACAAATGAAGGAGAATTCCCTGCAGCTTCATTACCTTCTCTTTAGATGTACCATTATGTTACAGAGCCAGGAGTATGAGCCAATTTGTATTTCCTTTTTATAGCATAAAGGAAACATTAAAAATCAGAAATAAATCAGAGGTAAACTTAGTTTTGCATGAACCCTATTTACCTCTGTGCGTTCTTATAATGAGTTGGGGGAAGGGAAAGGGAAGATATACTTCTACAGTAGGAGCTATTCAGCTCACTAATGTCGTCTGAGTTGTGTATCAACACATTAATGCAAAGGTCACAAAGTTAATGATGTTTAAAACTGCATTGTAAAATTTGCTTCAGCAACCTCATAAAAACAGCAACTAATGAAGTACTGCTGATTTGTTGTAACAGTGACCTTGTTTCTTCAGCACCAAACTGCTAGGTTTCTAATTCTAGCTGGAAAGCTGGTTGCTGTTGTTGTTTTAAGGTTTGGTTTGTTGGTTTTCTCCCCTGCATTTTCTGCACCTACTCTAATGGACCAGGCAGTACGTGAAGAAACAGCATCTATCTCTATGAAATTTTCAGTGCAAGAAGTCCTCAAAGTTTTCATTGGATTTCTTTATGTACAGCCTCATTTCTTTTCTTGTAAGCATCTTGCCACCCTTAAATCTGATAACAGTTGCAGTTTACAGTGTGCAAGAAGGTCTGAAGCTATAAAAATATTTTTCAGAATTCTTGCTATACTCAGTTGAGGTATGCATGGCAGGAAACAGAGATTAGGAGCATACTCTTAGTACAATTAATCTTGACAAACCTAGCAGTTCAAATTAAATAATAACTCCAGAAAAACTTCATGATTTATGTCTGAAACTTTTGTACAAAAAAGTATTCCTATATCTATCCCTTTATTCTAGTGTTAGTATCAATCTGTCCGTGTTCTTCTAGGCCCTAATGGTGACACTACAGTCCTCTTCTGGTAAAATCAGGGAGGGGAAAGTTGAAAGGTTTTTCTTTGGCATCCTGAAGTTCTCAATAGGAGGAAGAGAATGCTCAATTTGAGGGTGGCAGGAGAAATGTCATGTTGCTGCTTTTTTTTTTTTTCTTTGTTTTCAGCCTCCTTGGGACTATTGTTACTTCTCCCCATTTCTGGTTTGTTGACTTCCTCTCTTCCCAGGATAGGGTGAAAGCTGACCTGCAGCCCTCTGCTCCCTGGATGTGCCTCCTTGCAGGGATGGCCTGGGGCTGTCAGCCATTCCTCCCAATGGCACTCCCAGAGCTGCAGCTCAACCAGGCTGGGCAGTGGATATTTGGCTATGGGGCACCTGTGAAACACACTTTAGCCCAAGGATAGTCCAAGTCAAATCAATTCAAAGCCTGTGACCTCTTAATAACAATGGTAAAATCAATACTTCCTTATATTCCTCCTGGCCGTGTTCAGACAATCCTGTTCAAGGCCTCTGAGATGTTTCCTTTTTGCTTTAGTTTCTCTATTGGGCAAAGAAGCAGAAGCTCTTCTTCACCTATATGCCAGCAGTTTGTATACTTGTTCTGCAGGCAGACCATTAACCATTCTCTGTGTTCCATGGATGGGGGTATTAGGTGACTCCTAGACACAGTCAGATCCACCAAAGAATTATAAAGCAGATCTATAAACGGAACCGAGAATTTGCATTTCAAGTTGCATATTATAATTTTCAAATGATGCTCTGTCATAAATCTGGTAGCCTGGAGGCAAATGTGTGTTGTTGTTTTTTTTTCCAAGTGAAAAGTAGATGCTTTAAATCAGTGGAAGCTGTAAATCACAAATCTCTTCTTTAGGAGCAACTCAGAAACTGGAAAGATGCATACAAAGTTTCCCAATTTGAAAAATAAAATGAAATGCTTTCTAAAAAACAACAATATTTCTAAGGATTATAGCTTCTATAGAAATCAATGAGTTACTGGATTAATGCGGACTGAACAGTCTGGAAAGCAAAATTAATAGCTATTTATTAAACATATTTTAATTTTCTCCTTTAGATTTATATCATCTGAATTGCATCACTCTTAACACATGGATCTGCTAATGTAGGATTATTCTCATAAGGAATTATGCCCATAATAAAACTTCATTAATGTACTGTATGTACTTAGTAAGCTGTTTTAATTAAAATAAAAAAAAAAATACTCAAGAGTATAATTATTTTCCACTTGGAACTTAATTGGTTCAGCTCCGTTGTCTTTTTTTTTTTCCAGTAAGAATAGCTAATTGTGCATATAGCTGTGTGAGGGATGCATTTAATGCAAAAACAAAGACATATAGCTATACGCAAATATTTCTATAGGGTCTTTAGAGTAGCTCATCAAAATGCTTTGTTTTCATAGCAGCAGTGTCTTCAGGTAATTATTATCTTTCCTATGCCATCCTTACTTTCAAAAGAAAGTTTCTGTTAGACCAGCTCTCCATGAACCACTCAGTGGGGTGGCAATATCTTCAAAGATACCAAGATTTTCAGCAGTCTATCTGTATTTCCACGTTATTTTAGGCTACAGCCAATAATTCTGCCTGCAAACAGGAGACAGGACCTGCAAAATGGTCTAGAATTGCCTACTAATAATGTTTCTGATAGTATGTTGTTTACTGCAGTGTTGTACTTAGTAGTGGGAAAGCAAAACAAAACAAAACAAAACAAAAAAAAACCTCGCTATTTCAGTTTTAGAAAGTAGTTTGAATTTTCCATCTCACAACACCTAGGACATCAAAAAGTATAATCCAAGAGTCTCAGCTCTGGTTCAAGGTAGGAGTACTGACATCAACTACTAAACTAGTGAAGGAAGAATGAAGGAATTCTATGTAAATGAATAAAGGCATGCAGATTTGTAAAGTTTGTAGCTGTGATATGTGGGTTAATGCTTTAAATTCTCTTATGTTTGTCAGCAGTCACCAAGTTAATCTTTTTGCTATGTCAGTACAACTGTTTTAATGCTTTTTGTTTTTCTGAACACTCAAGCCAGCGTCAGTGGCTGCCTTACATTTTTCTTCTGAATTTCTTTCTCCCCACTTTTTACCACTTTTCTTCATTTTTATCCTTATTACTTCCAATTTAAACTGCTTTAGACTTTTCTTCACATCTGTGTCTTACAGATCTGTTCCACACACCCTGTAGGGGTTATTCACCTATGGTGAATGTATACATTCCGGTTGCACTCACAGTTACATGTGCTTTGGTTTGTCTTGCATAGTGTGCTCAGGGTGTTTGAATAGGATTCTTTTCAGATGAAACTAGACAGAAAGATACACTGAACTCAATTCGGACATTAAGGGACGTGCAAATCACAGGACGATGCTAGAATTAGTCTGAAGTGGTACCTGTAGTCCACAAATGTTTGAATGTGGGTCCTTTGCATCAGGTATGTTGCTACACAGATCTGGACCAACTACTGTAAAATTAGCAGTTTATTCTTATATCTGTGCATGTGTCATTGCATGCCGTTAGTTTTCTCTAGTTTTTTTGCAACTACATAATAACATTTTCCGTGCTGTTGCAGTAGCCTGAAACTTCTTGTAAAAGACTGAAAATCAGAGTAGATCAGCTCCCTTAATTTGTACAATGATAATTTCTTGAGAATTTTTATTCATCATTACTTAATCACTATTTTGCTCAGGTAAAGCCAAAGAACCCCCTTTCATTCTATCAGTTTTCTAACTGTAGACTGACAACTTACAAAGGAGGAGTACATAATACAAAGGAGAAAAATTCATAGCATTTCTACAGAAAATGATGCTTTGTTCTCCATTTCCTGAGGATAAAATTTCTTGTCGTTTCTAAAGCTATTAGGACACAATTTCATGGAGATTCACGGAAGATATAATCAACTTATTGTTATGCTTCTTAGCCTGGCATTCAAGGATCTTTACTGTCACTATAATGAAATGTGTGACAATTAAGAGAGTACATAAAAACAGGTAGTGATTTGAGTTGGAAGGTACGTTAAAGATCACCTAGTTCTAATTTCCTGGCATGGGCAGATACACCTCTCCCTAGACCAGGTTGCACAAAGTCCAATCCAACCTGGCCGTCAATATTTCCAGGAATGGATGTCTGCAAAATATGACAGCCTGTTTTAGTGCCTCATCATGCTGAGTAAATAATTTCTTCCTAATATCTAAATCTCCTCTCTTATAGTTTAAGAACATTACCCCTTGTTACATTACTATACTCTGATACACCAAACTTCCTCACCAGCTTTCATGTTGGACCTCTTTAGGTACTAGAGGTCGGCAATATAAGGTCTCTCCAAAGCCTTCTCTTCTCCAGGCAGAACAACCCCAACTGCCTCAGCCTTTCTTTGGAGAAGAGGTACTTCTCCAACAGTTCCATGTTTTTCTTGAGGACTCCAGTCCTGGACACTCCAGATGGGGCCTCGTGAAGGCAGAGCAGAAGGGTATAATCACCTCTCTTACCCCACTGGCCACCCCTCTTTTGATATAACCCAGGATACTGTTGGCCTTCCCAAGACTGTATGGGCATATTGTCAGCTCCTGTTGAGTTTTCTATCAGCTGCCATGGCTAAGCATTTCTCCTTAAACCTACTTGAAATCCAATCTACCCAGTCTGTATTCATGCTTTGGTTTGCCCTGACACAGCTGCAAAACCTTACACTTGGCCTTGGGGAACTTTACATGGACTCAACTGTTAAGGTCTCTCTGGATGTCATCTATTCCTTTTAGAGTGCCTATACATTTTCTCAAAAAAACATCAGTTTTTCTGAAAGTAGTGCCTCCTATTTATTTCCATGGGAACTATAGCAGATACAAAGAGCATAATAGTATTTGATGAAGCAAATTCTCAGCTACAAAAATGTTCTTTATCCACATAGTCAACAACATTAGCTATGCATTTTTATCGACGATGAATAAGAGCCTACATGCCACACTTGTAAAAATTTGCATCAGATTCTGCATCCAGAGTCTGGAAATAATCTCTGGAGGTCAGGTAGTCCAAATCCCCAGCTAAAGCACACCCACCTAAAGCAAGTTGACCAGGATTAAGTCCTGATAACATTTGAAGATCCACAACGATAGAGACTCTATCACCTCCTTGGACAACTTGTGTCAGTACTCAGTTACCCACACAGGAAGGAAGGGAGTTAACGTTTATACGTCACAGCAGCTCAGCAAGGTTAGTATAACTTTAACTAGAGATGAGTTACATTAAAATTTAAGGTGCTTTTAGAATTAACTATGGAAAGAAGAGACCCTGAAAATAAAACTTCTTGGAGTCACAGGAAAACTTAAGTGTCTTAGCTGTACAGAGTATATGCATACATTAGCATTTCCTGAGCAACAGCTTTTTAAACTCCTCAGTTTTAGTTGATTTAATTTGTTAAGGAATCTTGGCTATCAAGAAGAAATACATTTTAATTTTCATCCTGACTGTGCTCCCTGAAACTGTACTGTAATACTGTTATCTTGTATCTATTCTGCTAGACTAGATTCTTCACAAGTGCAGAAAAGCAAAGTGAAAATCTTGTACCTTCTATATTCTTCCAAGTAATTTGACAATAATGCCACAGTTTCTGTCATTGCACTGTATAGTGAACAGTGCCTTTTATCACTTCATTGTACTGTTTATAATGTCAACATTGTGTAGTCTTAAGCAATTATATGATCTGATAAATTTCAACTCTTTACTTCGAGACTTGCATCATTTTAAGCTGATGCTTGTAATAAGGAAGATGAAAGAAAATTTGCTATTTACCAGCTGTCAGTGAGAAACTGAGAGTAATAAACTATCCTGGTCTAAATGCAGCAATAGATCAGAAAAACCATCTAACAATAACAGTTGTTGAAGTTTTAAAAATGTCTATTCTCTTTAAAGATAGCCCAAGGTTTACTCTAAACAGAACTATGAATATATCTAAAATAAAAAGTCTGTAAGAACCATATTCACTTTGATCTCAACAACTGGTAACGAAAGAAGTTGTATTTTTTGCATTGAGGAACTTTATAATATTTCAATAAGAAAGTTGGATGATGGATATAATGCTTCACAAGTCTTATTATGACTTTGCTCAGAGTATTCCACATAATAATGGATTTTTCTACAAGTTTTACTTTAAAAGAATAAAGAAGAAGAAATTGCATTAAAGTTTTTCAAAAAGAGACTTTTTAATTTCTGTTACTCAAGCTTATATAACATTAGTAGGAGTTGTTACACAGAGATTCTCTGAACAACTGGGATGAGGCAGTTTTGCGTTAGCTCTAGCTCCTGCACACCAAATAGTCATCAGGGTGGATTAGTAGCCAGTTCTTGCAGTAAAATACATGCAGGAGAATATGAAACTGACACTGTAAAACCCAGGCTTAATTGAAGATGTGAATACACGATCTGTGTCCAGCTGGTGAACCTGGATGAGTGCTGGCTGCTATGGTATAAGTAGAGTGATCTGCCCGTCCATGGGTTGCATAGAAAACTAATTCTGAGGATCACTGTATTAAGTAAGCACAGAGGTGAACAACTGATTTTGGAGCTGGGAAACTTATAGCTGCATGAGTCACAAAAGTACTTCCAGTTCCATTTCTGAGAAGATCTGATTTCTGAAGACAATATTGTCAGGCAGGAGCCAGGGTTTGATATTAACTTTACATATCTAATATAATGTGACTTTTTGGAAGTTGTGAAATAAAGTTTCCATATGTCAGAATCAGTCACAAATTTTTATATGTAGGGACAAAAGGGTATGATTGCAAGGTTAATTCCTGTACTAATCTAATGAAATAATCTGCATGAAATTAGAAATAATGACCATCATGTTCTGCTAGTAAAACCTTGACTATTTTTCTTAGTATCAAAGTGCTTGAGGTATGCCTCTCTGTGCTCTTCAGTGCCATTACTACAAATGCTTCAGCTGTTTCTGAGTGCATGTAAAAAGCTTAATTTGATTCACTTTTGTTTCTCAGTGTTTTGTTTACAAACCAGGGTAATAATTTCTTGATTATTTAAGTTTTACTAATAACTTAAAAATCTGTTATTGCTACAGTTTCCTTTGAGAACAACAGTGAAAATAAATGAAACAGATTTTTTGTGTTTTTTTTTTTTCTAGGAGTACATCATTTTCTTGTACCTAGTATACATAGAATTGTATCATGGCAAAGGACTGTTGTAGTCTGTTGAGAACTTGAAGAAATGAAATGAATCTTGAATTTGAAATTCCATTCAGAAGAAGTTATTGGGGTTTTTTTGTTTTGTTTCTCATGAAGATCACTTTGCTTTTTTTTCATAATTTACTAAAATTTTATTTTGAGTGTATATATAGATAAAATTAACAATTATTTTGTTATAATAATTTGTTTTATAAATCAAGCAGTTTCCAATGACAATATAGATTTCCTTTTTTTGTTATTTTGCTTGTCATCTCACTGGAGAAACTGCTCAGTAAATAACCGTGTAAGCACGGTTTCATATCTTTCTATTATTATTTTTTTTTAAAGTAAAATTAGGGCTTGCAGACATCTAAAAGCTGATAAACCTGTGGCTTCAACAGATTTTATTTCAAAACCCGCTTTTCAACTAAGTATCATCAAGTTTTTCCATGGTTGAATTGAATTTCAAATATGTCATTGAGAACATAACTGAAGGGAAGTACTATATATCAGACAAAAACAAGACCGTGGTAAAGGGGGCAAAAGAAATTTCTTATAGTTCAGGAATGAAATGTACATTTAGAAATGAAATGTAGAATGTACATATCAAATGTACATGCATTGGCATTAGAGGCACATTATAGAAATATAGACACAGGTAAAAAAAATACCCAAACCAACAAGGATTAAAATAATAACCCAAACAAAAAAAGAAATGAAGTGAAATAACAAAGTTTGTTTTGGTTTCTCATAACAAAGTATCCAACAAATCTTACATGTTTATGGATATCAGTAATTTTACCTCATTGACATTTTTAGACTTGCTTTTCTATATACTATTACTAAGTTTTGTCTTAACCTGTAGTGTAGGAGAGTGTTATTTTTGTCATTGTTCTGCTTACTTTGTTGTTGTTGTTGTTTTCTTTCTGCATTTATTCACTTATTTTTAAATTACTGAACCATTGCATCTTCTTTGTATGTGCACTTGTTTCTACAAGAAAAGTATATAAGTATATAAGCTACTCTAACTCTGTGTTAAATCTTGTAGCTGTGTCTTTAGCCAAATAAGGTACAAAGCAAAGTTGTTTTCCAGAACACTGAAATACATTTTCTGTTCCAAAACATCAGTGTTATACAACTCCATATATTTTTGTTACCTTTCACTTTGGGAAAGAGGTGGTTAAAAATCTAGCATCAGTATATCTAACTTATATAAAATGAACCATATATAAATATAAGGTTATTAGACACAATCAATAACTGAACTCATTAAAATTCTTTGATCTATGCTTCTTTTTTCCCATCTGTGGAAATAATACATCTCTTAAAGATTTAATTACAATAGGCAAGTGGACAGAAAAAAATGAATTGTAATCACAGCGTGGACAGCATTAATTTACTTTTGATAAAAGTGAAAGCCCAAAGACTTCAGGAAACAAAATGAATCGTCATTAAGCGAAACCATTCAAAATATTTGGGATAAAATATTTTCACTGAGTTATTTCTAGATCTATATGTGTCCATGACAAGGCGACAGGATAGCAAGCAAACAGGCCCACTGGCCCAAAAAAGAGAGGGGGAGGTGCAGGAGTTTCAATGTTTTTTGGGCAGGTTTGGCTCTCTTCTGTGACTTAATGAGACTGGGGAACCCTCGGACCCCTGCCCCAGAAAAGGGAAAAGGGGAAAAGGGGAAATGGTAGGGAGATGGGTGGTAGGCCTAAAAACAAAACAACAGCAACAATCTGAAAAGGAAAGTTAATTTACTAAATATCATATCAGAATGTGAGATAACACAATATAATGCAATATAATTGGAGATGAGGCTAATAAATCAAATAAAATGAGTCCAAAATTGAAGGCCTTACTCTAAAGCTAAAGGTGAGTTGGCTTGGGAGTAGACATGGCCAAGAGAAACAGAAAAAAAGGAGGTGGTCTTGGGACTTGTGAGCAGTTTTACATTTCCCTCTGAATGGAAAATGGAAATGCAAAGACCTGTGGGGTTTTGAGAGCCAGGTACCCACAATTTACAGGCTCGTATACCATATTTCATTAGTTTATTGAAGACTGTTAAATAGCATTCTACGAATGGGAACCACAGAAGCCCTCTTTAGCAGGGTCTGTTGTTATAGAACAAGGGGAAATGGTTTCAAACTAAAAGGGGAATATACAGTTTAGATATAAGAAAGAAGTTTTTTTTGGTTTTTTGTTTTTTTATGATAAGAATCGTGAAACACTGGCACAGATTGCTCATGGATGTGGTGGATGTCTCGTTCTGGGAGACTTTCAAGGTCAGGCTGGAGGGGGCTCTGTGCAGCCTGACTGAGCTGTGGATATCTCTGTTCACAGCAGGGGAGTTGGACAAGGTGACTTTTAAAGGTTTCTTGTAACTCTAAGGATTCTATGATTCTGTGAAATCATGCATGAAAGATTTCATTCATAGAGGGGTAAGACTGTCCCTTTTGGACTGGGCTCCCCTATGTCTCACCTGTTCTTCTAATGTTCTACTGAAAGTTAGCCTTACTGAACACATTGTGTTCTCAGCCTTGTCCTCTGAAACCAGCGGAAATTAACTATAAGATAAAAAGTGAAAAGATAATACATATCTATATGTGGGTTCTGGTAGCATGAACTGCTGGTAATTCTGCGTTGATTCTAGTTATAAAAGATTTGCCTTTTTGTCCTGAGGCATGTGAAACTATGGTATTCTTACAGATAGAGAAAGCACTACAATTTGTTTTTGTTTTTCTTTTTCTTGGACTTTGACTGGAAGCATTTTCACTCCTGAGAAAACTTCTTGCAATAGGAAGATATTGTCGATTCTGGTACCTTTTTGATTACACCAGCCCTTTGTGTTTTAATTTTACATTTAGTTTATCCAGACTAAATCTCATGCCCCCAGATCAAGAATGGAATAATAACCATTATTCAGTCTTTCAACCAAAATGTGCATGCAAGTACCTGTTGCAAACAGCTACAACACTGAGCTCAAACTCAAATCATTTTTCCAAACCCCTTGCTTTTTTTCTCTAATGTTGGAACAGTTAACTGGCTACCCATATATTTAACCCAAGCTGAACAGCTTTGCTGGGTGTACTGCAAAGCATTAGATTTTATTTAATATATATATTTTTAATTTATTAACTACTGTGTTCAAGTAAGTTGTATAAACAAAGATTGCTCAGGCACACAGGATGTAAACAACAGTGATTTTTTATTACTGGCTGGAGCATGCCACTATTCAGTTTAGCTTAGAAATCACAATGTGAAAATACAGCATTGACGTATGTGCTTCTTTATTGTGAATTCATAAAGTTTTACTTTCTGTCTTTAACTCTGAAATAAAAATGTATGCACTCAGTATGAAAATAAATTTGAGTTAGTTTTCCTAAATTTAGTGAAAATCTCTGATGTGCTAATTTTACTCTAAATGACTGAAGCTGAATTTCTTGTTGAATCTGTAAATGTCACTAATTCTTAATTATGACGTAACTGCAATGAGTGATTTAATTTTGTTTGAAGTAGTATTATACAAATATATGTCTTTTCAGTTCAGTGTGTTTCTTAAAAAGAATAGCTTTGTGTTTGTAATTTTTTTTGTTTTTGACAAAATAAAAACTGCATTTGCCCTTTTTGATCTTTTTTTAAAGAATATTCTCTATAGCCCAATTGAACTCTTAGCATCCTCTCTTTTTAGAAGAATGTCAGTTCTCAAGTGTCCAGTAGTTCTTTTTATCTAATGTGGATTCTTTAAAACCCACAAGCATGTTGAGCTTATCAGATCTACTTTAAAATGCTGCCATTCATCCGTTCAGTTTAATGCATTCTCAGCTGGGAGCTGCTGTATTGGCTAAAGGCTATGCCATACTGCAGTTTAAAAAATGAGAAAAGAAAGGCAGGCAGGCCCAGGCTAACTATACCATTAACTTTCCTTCAACCTGAAATACATCAACAGAGCATCAGACCTAATCATGTTTTATATAGCTGCTCTACCACAGCAACTAGTAATCAGGGATATTTATTCAGGAGGGAACACTATTCAGCCCTTTGAACATTTGATGCTCTCTTAAACGTGATATGCAGCTATTGCCCATTACTCTTATCATGCATTTTTCTTTCTGCTTTCAAAAACTATCCATGATTTGAAGGCAAGCCAAGGGGGAAAAGGTAAAGTTGTTACCTGTAAAGAGCAAGATTATGTACTTGACTAGCCCCATAGAACATCTAACACAATGCAAGTTTGCTTTCCCTACCTGTGAATGTTGTAGAGGCATGTATATCGATTAACTAGTCATGCAAACCAGCTTTTCTATTTTTTCTTTCAGTATCTGATTGACTGGATCTATTTTGTACTTGTTAATACCTAACTAGATCTCAGGGCAGTAAAATTTTGCTTTCAGTTTGCAGGCAGTTTGCTCTCATCATGTTTACAAGCCTGAGTTTTAAATACTGTGGGAGAACAAGATTCAAAGTCAATCACCTGTAAACCTCAAGGAAAATAATTTTTAAGGAGGATCTTTGCAGAATGTTTACCACTGGCCATAATTGCAGAAAAGCTGGTCTACTTTGGGATTTGTGTGTATGTGACTTAGAAAAGGCATTGAGTTATTTCAGTAAAAATGATGGTAGTGAACTGAAAATGATTATCAGCTGGAGCGTTGTTTCCATGGATTTTATGATTAGCAGGACTATATATTCTTTGATAATATCTACAAAAGGCAGAGCCTTAAATTTGTATTTTAGATCAATTTCCGATTTTCATTTTTCTTCTTCAGAAAGTTAACTGTCTTGTTTACAAGAAGTATAACCTTTCCATTTTATTTCGTTAAAATAAAAGCCTCAAGAATTGTCATTCATTGTCATTTGTATAAAATAGATGAAATCAACAACTTAATAAATATTTTCATTTCTTGCTTTTCAAATATGCACCTACAAACCTTTTGACTCTAATGAGTTACTTGAAAGGTTCTATAAAATTTGATATATGGTCAGATGTGCTTTGTTTAAGTTGATCACAGATGTAAGCAACATTGCTAGAAGCATACTGCCTCATCTCCAAAATTTTGCCTGTAACAAACAAAAATTGCTCTAAAATTCATGCAGACTGCCCAGTACTCAGGCTGTTGGGTGTGCCTGGCACTGCTACCTGAGATGAAGGGCAAGAGCACACACACCTCTGTCCAGGTTGTGAACTACTGTCCCCAGGTAGATGAACTGATCTCCCTGGTAGCCAAGTTTGGGAAGAGAGGGATGGGGAGACTGAGAGGCGTCTGGAAGTTCAAAATGTGACAGATCAAAGGAGCTGTGTTCTGCCTTCACAGTTGTGCACATGTCAACCTGGCATCTGATCTGTACCAGATAAATGCAGCATCTGGAAGGATGTGATGGAGTGCGCTTTAACATTTTCTGTTAGCCCTGAAGTGGTCAGGAATTTGAGTAGATGATTTTTGAAAGTATATTCCACCTGAACTGTTTTATTGTGTGTACTTTTGCTACATATGCCATATAAGCAGAAAAAAGAAAGGAACAAATCTGACCGGACTGTGCATAGAAGCAAGTGCGTAGGGAGCTTGTATTTTCCTGCTGCTGAACAGTTAGCCTGTTTATGCATTTTGTTAGCTTTCAGCAGCTGTAGACTTGGTAATGCTTTTCAGACTTCCATTTTTTGTGCTACAGTGTGTAGTGCAAGGGAACTGGAGAGAATTTGAAATGGGCAAGCTGTTGAATATTTTGAAGAAATAATAGTGAGAAAGCTGCAAGAAATATGTGGATATTTTAAAAAAGTACTTAGAAAGTGGGCATATTTTTATCAGTAAATATGAATGGCTAGACTTGGCGTAGTACTGGTACTTGCAGTTGAGGACTCGGGTCATAGTTCCCTTTATGTTCTACTTCACAGTCAGAAACAAGGAATGATTCAGGCAGGAGGTCTTCAAGAAGCTATACAGACAAAGTCTTCCATTATTAATTTGATACATCTTCAGAGCTCAGAGCCTTGTAATCAAGGGTGCAGAAAAGTTTCCACTGTAACTATAGCATCAAAAATCCTAGCATTTTATATCTGAATATTTTCAATCTGGACCGAAAAATCCCCATCTTAAATTCTATTTACTTACCATAGGAGATCTAATCCTTGTAAATGGACCCCTAAAATGAATAAGAAATAAAACTGGGATGAAGAAGTATGGATGTAAGTATGGCTTCTGCCTGCAAGAAGGTACCTTCTGTCTTTTTTCTTTCAGTAGCCCCTGTACTGAAGACCTCTATTATGTCTCTGCTCATATCTGCTCCTCCTGATCTTCATCTGGTGGGTCTCAAGGCAACTGAAATGAAAATAATAAATAGCTGTGTTATCGTGTATTCCCACTGAGCTGTTCTGTGAGATTACTCGGTGTAGCCAACACTATGACTGTGTGTTTTGAGATTTGATCTTTAATCACTTCCATGAATCTGCCCGCTGTGCAACTGAAACACACATTGATTTGAAAGTGGTTTTTGCACAATGCCCAAGGAAAGTAGTATAAGACAGAAATATGAATCGCAACCATTTCTGTACATATCATGTTTGCTATAAACCTTGTTTCTTGTGTATCTAAAAAACTTTTTTTGTCCTTAAAGAAATTCTGATTCCAAGCTGAATGCTACCTTGTCTTTTTCCATGAATTCACTTTAATAACTTTAAAAGTCTCTAAATGGCAGCCTAGCACTGAACTTAGATCTCATTTTTTAAACGGTTGGCTTATATATTTATTTCACAAAGACTACACATAAAGGAAAAATGTTTTATTTATGTAGATCACTTGTGTATTACAATTTGTTTCAAACAAATATTGTATGATTACCATTTACTCAGTAAGAAAACCTCTTCCTGAAAGCAATTACATTGTTGTTAGAAAACTTGAAGAAGAAAACAAAGAACTTAAAGGGACAGTTTAATAATTTGCTCAAAGTGGTATTTTACTACGTTTAATAGGAAACACTTTTGTGTCTTTACATCCTTTATACAGTCTCTAATAAAATTGTGCTTTAAAAGTGTCAACTGAGATCTTGAAAATAACTTCTTTGGTACTTTGCATATATGCAGAAGTATCATTCTCTACATGTGGGAATGGATAACTTGGCAGAAATCTCACTTCATTATCAAAATGTGAATTCTGTAATAAGAAATCACACAAAACATTATACACATTTTCCATATGGTTCTTTGACTTGATAGAAAAATATTAGTGCTTCATTCACACTGAGAGTTTTCATTATACTAGTGAGATCTGAAGGATTTCAATAGCATGCAATAGTTCTAAGAGAAGTGGTGTCAGTACTACAGACAGCATGGCAGGGTATAGAATGTACTGATTTGAAGAAGAGTTTGAGGGAGTGACATATATAATACAAAGACGTATGTTTAATGAGAAAGCTTATAGCTTGCCATTAAAAAGCTTACCTACATACTCGTGTTGTTTAGGCATTGTTGTTCAGACTAATAAAATTGTTGAAAGTAAATTATTTATTGATTACTACGAGTATCTTCAAGTAAAATGTTTTGTTCTATATTTCTTATGTAAGGATAGTCAATATCCTTAATAAATGTTCCTTATTCTTTAGTAGCTCAAGGCAGTTTTTAAAGAAAAGATTCCATTGTAATCTTACAGTGGTTAAATAATGATGAAAATACACAATTTCAAAAGAAGAAAATGTACCTCTGAGATCATTCTACATGACACATTAAGAATTTAATGATCTTGAGATGGACGGACTTGCTATCTCCATACTTCCTCAACATGGCTGTTACTCCTACAACAATGGGTAAAATTAAGAAAGTGCTTTCCAAGAAATAGCATTATAGGAAGTACAATATCTGATCCATAGCCATGTCAGCTTGGGTTTCCTGTCTTACATAAAGCCTAATTGCTGCTGGAAATGAAGTGAGCATCGGTTTGCTTGGAATCAGTTTATTTCAAAGCCAGCTACTCTTATCCTGGCACAAGTACCTTTCATGGAAAGCACATCCAAACCTATCCTCACATAAATTTCTACATGGTTAAATGCTTTTTAAAGCTGTTTACATTTCTTTTTTTAATAATCTGTACCGGGAAAGATTTATGAAATGTTAGTGTTGTTAGATGTGATTTGGTTCTGTACTCTCTATACTACTTATGTTTTATATGAGCATTAAAAGCAATCAGAATACCTAAAAAAGAAACAATACCTATTTGGATGCTATGTTCCTCTGGGATGGTTTGGTTTTTATTTCTTCAAGCTCTGCTTTTAGTATTACAAATTTGCAAAACTGAATGATGTGTTCTTCCAATTAATTATGAAGAGAGTAAGAACTCTGGTATTGCTACTAATTTTGTTGAGAACAAACAAATTAATGGTGTGCTAAACACACACACACACACAAACACAAAACTAAAAAAACCCCCTGCATTTCACTTAAGGAAGCCAATCATTTAATGCAAATACACTTCCTGAGTCACTGTTGAAGGTTCCTAATGCTATCAGCCTAACTGTGAAGTCACAATACAATTTTCTTTCAGTAAATATTTTCCCAAGCCAACAGAACTATAAATTATGAATAAGACTTTAATGAAAATACATGAATAGGTAATATTATCTACAATCTCAGAATATTAGCTGAATGAGATACTGCCTGCTGTTGCATTTAAATTATGCAGATAAGAATCATTTAGTTTATCTCAAGTCACAAATTATATCGTTTTGTGCCACCTTAATTATATCTTTTGACATGAAAGAAAATATCTGATTGCTTTGTTAATTAATCTTGTCACTCTCAACCCAAAAGCATACTGTGTGTGGGTTGTTTCAAATTACTGTTGTTAAAAATACTAAATATGTAGTTTAATTAATATTGATTATAAAAGTAGTGTAAATCTATCCTGATGTCACAGAAAAAGTTCAAAAACATTGTTTCTAAATGATTGTGCAAATGATAGGGGAACAGTATTAATTTCTTCTCAGCGGTTTGTGCGACGGTTTGACGCAGTACTGTGACAATTGAGGCAGGGGACTCACGGGCCCACACTCCGGGGAAGGGGAAGAGGGAAAGGGAAAAAAGGAGAAGGGAGATGGGCCTAGGAACAAAACAGTGGCAACAATCTGAGAAGGAAAGCTAATTTACTAAATAAGATATCAGAAAGCAAAATAACACAATATAATATAATTGGAACTGAGGCTAATGAATCAAATAAAATGAGCAAGAGAGAGTGTCCGATAAACAGAAGGCCTTACGCTAACGCTGAAGGCAGACGGCTGCAACAAACACCCACTGCTGAGCTCGATCCCGAAGGGAAGAGAGACGGTCGCGTGACCGCATCTTTCCCACTGAGCGGAAACTGTAAAAATACAAAGCATCACACAGTCCTCTGGGGAATGTAGTTCTTCTCTTCTGAGACAGGTATACCCAGAACTATCAATGATCCATGGAGCTGGAGCACTGACTCTTTAACTCCCAATACACTACATGTGGAATATCAATAATGTAACAAAAATCATAAAACAATGACATTTATTCCTTATAAAATATTACAGTTTATAGTGGTGCCCTCACATTCTGTTGCACGGATTGAGCATTCTTTTTCTTTTGTCCCTGCCTAAGATGACCTGGTCATTAAGAGCATCATAAGCATTTGTTCATGTTAGGTCATGGTTATCTCCTCAAACAAATCAGCAGCTCTACAATAACTCTTTAGTTCACTCATGCCTTTTTAAAAAACTACAGTTAGATAAAATTTACATGAACAGGTCACTTGCTACTTGAGAAACCTAAAATGTATGTATCTGAGTCAAAAGTTGTATCTTTTCTCAAATGAAGCAGAGATGGTAAATAAGAAAGTGTGTTCATCTTTAACCACTCATCTTACTATTGATAGATCTAGTGAAATCTACACCGTTCTTTGCCTAAAGTAAAAGATTGCTATTTAATGATCTCAGTTTCCTTAGCTGTAAATGATCCTTCTAGAACCTCTGAAGATGAAACAAACCCTTGACACTTTTCTCTCCAAAATATGGTGAATATACTTATTATTTGTCAAGGTCAATATTTCTTCAAGTATCATAAGGATTTCTTTATGCATTCTTGCAATATATAAATATATGTGAAGTTTTTAAGATTAATGCATTTGTAGAAATGTCTTCCTTACCAGAATAGAAGAGTTTAAAATTCCTCCGATTTCTAGGGAAGATGGCGAATCACACCATTCAGATGCCTATTCTCACAATGTATAGCATCTGTGCTCCACTACAATGTGTGCAGCCCCAAAAACATTTACTATATGACAACACAACAGACTGAAGGCTCTTTGGTGAACACCGCTATTGTTACTTACTGTTTAAGTTCAATACTTTTTATTTTTCATATGCTGCAGAGACAGTCTAACTTAAACAGAAAAGTTAGCTTTCTTTGAATTTAAATCTGGGAGAGATCTTACTTTTCCTGTGTTAATATGCAAAACTTTTCATTGTGGACTAAGAACGTGAATAGAAAATCAACAGTTTGGGTAGATTATAGTGAATTATATTAAACCCCTTAAACCTTGTTACGGATCCCAGTTAACAGGTTACTACATTCTGTATTAGTTTTACTATTTTCCTTCTTTTCCTTTTTTGCCAAAGTTGCTAACACCTTGATGTTTATGAGGGAGAAACATTCTTTCTAATTCAGGGACAGTGAAATTGCTTCAAGTGTCTATGAGACAACTGTTGCAGTCACTTCTATTTGGCCAACAGCAAACTGGATTAACTAAAATCAATGATTTTAGTTTTTGTCCCCTCCTTCAAGAAGTTTGTGTTGTATTTCATTTCCATAATCTATTGGACATGATTAGCATATGCATCAGATTACAAAGAAATCTAGTTTTTACAAGATCATGTTGTAAAATGGGATCATTAGAAGCTAAAAGGCAATGGTAAGATCAGAATTCTATAAATAATGAAATTAAATGAAGCTCAGTCACATCGGAATTTGATCATCAAAATGTGTAATAGATATAGTCAACTGCTTCAGAAATGCTGGTTTATAAATAAGTAATATTTATTCAGTTTATTATTTTGGGAGATATTTCAATTTTCCTTGAAGGCAACATAATTTTTTTTTTTTTTTTCTCTCATTGGTCAGCAATTTTGAAAGTGTATTTGGTGATTAT
>VXAB01000464.1:67682-81084 GCA_013399175.1 Odontophorus gujanensis
ATGGCAGATTAAAGTTTGCAAGCCACCGGAAATCTCTTTAATCTAAATTATTTAATTCAGCCATCAGTGTATCTGAAGCTTTTGGTATGGTTTTTGATGTTTTTCCTAACTTTTACATGGTTAATGCACATCTTGAAATAAAATATATTTTCAATCTATGAAATCACAGTTCTTCACAGAGAGTTTTCAAATATTCCATTCCAGTCATTGAGAATATCTAATTTATCTGAAATCAGCCCTCTTCAGAATAGGAAATACTTACATATGTATATATATATTTTTTCAATTAAAAAAAGTATTTTAGGAAAGTTCTACCCGGAGAGTACAGTCTCTGTCTTCTTTCCCCCATTTCTTTGGGATGACAGAGCTATCTTAGACTTCGGGTTCTAGTCTTCTTGTACTCCTGTTTTTGAGGCATGTCATTTTACATGTTTTTGTGGGCATGACATGTAAGATTTTATTGTATAATTCAGGTTAAACAGATTGATAAGATTTCTGTTACTTTCTAGTACACTGTATCTACTTCACTTTTTTTGCTCCCATGCTCCTCGTTACAAACTGCTGTACAGCTCAATATTATATATGTAAATATTTTCACATTCAGAGAATAAGGCACTAAATAATATAACACTATGATGACTGCATGATATTTAGAAATATCTCCTGCCACTTTGCATTTTTAATTTTTATTCCAGGAATTTTTTTTCTTGTTTCAATATTTTATCTTTAGAGTGATTTAGTGTAGTTCCCTATGGTAATATGAGATTTGTTAGCTAAAAAATGTTGTAAGTTTCAAAGTATTGGTTGGAATAGAAGAATCATATAGAATGGAACTCTGTGTAAGTTACTGCTAAGATATTTTGCTGAAGTTAGAAGGTTCACAAAATACACTACATCAGCTGCTGTAAGGNATGAAGCTCAGTCACATCGGAATTTGATCATCAAAATGTGTAATAGATATAGTCAACTGCTTCAGAAATGCTGGTTTATAAATAAGTAATATTTATTCAGTTTATTATTTTGGGAGATATTTCAATTTTCCTTGAAGGCAACATAATTTTTTTTTTTTTTTCTCTCATTGGTCAGCAATTTTGAAAGTGTATTTGGTGATTATAACTGTTTTTTTCTACTGCGTTTTAACTTTACCATTTTGCCCTGAGTTTATTATGAAATGTGAGTTTCCATGTGATTGTTTAGTTGCCTATCTTAAGTGTGTTCTGGCGCCTTGTTCAAAAATTTCTTTAAGCATCCAAAAATTAATGAGATTAAGAATGTTGTCATAATGAACAACTTTCAAGCAATCTATGTATTCATTTATTTTACAATTAATAGTTGAGAGTTGAAATACAGGCTTACTACACTGCACCTCAACATCAATTGTTTTTGGAGTAGTTACACAATGACATTCTGTAATAATGACAGCTTTTTTTAGCAAGTCTCAAAGCCTAGAGGCAGATCTAGAATCATAAAATAACATGGGAGAAAGTTTAGGCATTGAGTTTATGCCTTGTTCTCTTCTTCATTTCAAATTCACATTAAACCTGGATAAGGAAAACTGATCTGATTAATTAATTATTATTATTATATTAATTTAATAAATTAATTTTATTAAATTAATTTTAAAGTCAAAAACAAAGAAGAAGAATCTAAGTAAGATTATATTGATGGCAGTTTAAAGTTTGCAAGCCACCGGAAATCTCTTTAAATTATTTAATTCAGCCATCAGTGTATCTGAAGCTTTTGGTATGGTTTTTGATGTTTTTCCTAACTTTTACATGGTTAATGCACATCTTGAAATAAAATATATTTTCAATCTATGAAATCACAGTTCTTCACAGAGAGTTTTCAAATATTCCATTCCAGTCATTGAGAATATCTAATTTATCTGAAATCAGCCCTCTTCAGAATAGGAAATACTTATATATGTATATATATATTTTTTCAATTAAAAAAAGTATTTTAGGAAAGTTCTACCCGGAGAGTACAGTCTCTGTCTTCTTTCCCCCATTTCTTTGGGATGACAGAGCTATCTTAGACTTCGGGTTCTAGTCTTCTTGTACTCCTGTTTTTGAGGCATGTCATTTTACATGTTTTTGTGGGCATGACATGTAAGATTTTATTGTATAATTCAGGTTAAACAGATTGATAAGATTTCTGTTACTTTCTAGTACACTGTATCTACTTCACTTTTTTTGCTCCCATGCTCCTCGTTACAAACTGCTGTACAGCTCAATATTATATATGTAAATATTTTCACATTCAGAGAATAAGGCACTAAATAATATAACACTATGATGACTGCATGATATTTAGAAATATCTCCTGCCACTTTGCATTTTTAATTTTTATTCCAGGAATTTTTTTTCTTGTTTCAATATTTTATCTTTAGAGTGATTTAGTGTAGTTCCCTATGGTAATATGAGATTTGTTAGCTAAAAAATGTTGTAAGTTTCAAAGTATTGGTTGGAATAGAAGAATCATATAGAATGGAACTCTGTGTAAGTTACTGCTAAGATATTTTGCTGAAGTTAGAAGGTTCACAAAATACACTACATCAGCTGCTGTAAGGTCATTGGCTTTTCACAGAATCACAGAATTATAGGGGTTGGAAGGGACCTCAGGAGACCATCAAGTCCAACCCCTTAACAAAGCAGCTCCCTAGACCAGGTTGCACTGGTAGGCGTCCAGGTCTTGAACATCTCCAGAGAAGGAGACTCTACCACCTCTCTGGGCAGCTTGTGCCAGTGCTCTGTCACCCTCACCGTGAAGAAGTTCGCATGCACATTTCCTATGCATCAGTTTGTGGCTATTTCCCCTTGTCTTATCACCACACACCTCCAAAAATAGTCTGGCCTTGTCCCTTTTCCTCCTGCTCCTTAGATATTTATAGACGTGGATCAGATCCCCTCTGAGTCTTCTTTTCTCAAGGCTGAACAGACCCAGGTCTCTCAGCCTTTCCTCATAAGAGAGGTGTTCAACACTCTTTATCATCTTTGAAGCCCTCCGCTGGACTCTTTCAAGGAGATCCCTGTACTGAATCCCAAAACTCCAGGTGAGGCCTCACCAGGACAGAGTAGAGGGGGAGGATCTCCTCCCTTGACCTGCTGGACATGCTCTTTTTAATGCACCCCAGGATACCATTGGCCTTGTTGGACACCAGGGCACATTGTGGCTCATTGCCAACCTGTTGTCCATGAGGACACCCAATTCCCTCTCTACAGAGCTCCTCTTCAGCAGGTCATCCACCAACCTGTACTGGTGTACATGGTTACTCCTCCCTAGGTGCAATACTCTACACTTGCTCTTGACAAACCTCATCTGGTTCATCTCTGCTGAACTCTTCAGCCTACCCAGATCTTGCTGAATGACAGCAGAGCCTCCTGGCATATCAGCCATTCCTCCCAGCTTTGCATCATCAGCAAACTTGCTGAAAATGGATATCATCCTCTTATCAAGTCGGTAATGAAGATATCGAACAAGACTAGATCCAGCACCAACTCCTGAGGAACACTGCATGTCACAGGTCTCCAACCAAACCCTGCATTGCCATTCACCACCCTCTGAGCTCAGCCAGTCAGCTAGTTCTCAACCCACCTCACTGTCCACTCATCTATCTGACACATTCTCGTCTTCATTATCAGGATGTCATGGGAGACAGTACCAAAAGCCTCGCTGAAGTCAAGGTAGACAACATCCACTGCTTTTCCCCCATTCACCCAGCCAGGGATGACATCGTAGAAAGCTAATGTTTTTACATTTTTTAATATCTTTTTGCTTATCCTTAAAAAACAAATGAAAATATATTCATTTTTTGGTGTTCAATTAAAAAAAAAAAAAGGCAAAAAAAAAAAAAAAAAAAAGAAAAAAAAAAAAAAAAAAAGAAGTAAAAATACATAATCTGAATGAAAGAAAAATTGGTGTTTTAAGGATATTGTCTAATTTTCTTCACTTCTCTCCTCATAGAAATGTTCTTTTAACAGAAATTGATTTTTCTGTAGTATTATTTGTGCGATTTATGATGCTATATATGGTATTGATTGGTATAATACTGTTTAATTTGAACCATTTTTTTTCTGGTATGATTTAGCTTTTTAGTGCCAACGGTGTAAATTCCATTTTATTCTATCACAATTAGAAACTTCCTTAGGGTAGTAGAAAGTGTATCTGCTAGAACTCACTATTTATGTTAGGTATTCATTAGTTTTATCTGTCACTCCCAGCTTCTGTATCTCTTTTTCTCCCAACAAACACACCTACTCTTTGTAATTTTGTTTTCAACTTGTTATTCACAGATCCTCCAAAATAAGTTTGAATAAAGCTTTTATGGTCAGGACATCATATCCTGTCCTTTCATAGCTTTGGTGACATCAAACAAATTTTGATCCATGGTATTTGGTCTGATAATAGATGAGATAATATTATCCATCTCTGGTATGCAGCCATTTAACAGCTCTTTCTTTTTCTTACATAAATCAGATGATTACAAGTCAGGCAATGGGGGCACAGAAAGAATTTTCTCAAAAGCATAAGATAAATGACAATCTAAAATGTAGAGTTTCTGGGATTTTTTAGTACAGTGGAAGGTAACCTGATATTCTCAGTGAAAACAAGCAAGTATTATGTGGCTTTAGGCTTTTCTCATAATATATTATTGTGAGCAAATTGCTAGAAGCAGCACAACGTTAAAAAATCCATCTTGTGCTAAATATAAGCATTTTGAAATTTCCTATGAATAAAGAATTTTGCATTTTTCAGAACTACTTGAAGGAAAATATGTTTTGAATGCTATCAACATGCGTCATTTATATTAAAAATCTGTAAGGTAAATAAAAAAAATAAACTGCAAAATGCAATTAATCTATGTAGTGTGAGGAAATCACCTGAACAAAACTTTTGTCTACAAATTCCATTTCAACATGTGCTCCATGTATGATTTATTTGATGATTATTCTTAGTTAATTTCACTGGAAAATGTGGTTTCATTGAGAATTTTTTTCTCTTCGGTATTTCCAGTTGTACATATTTTACTTTATATATTTTAAGTTCAAACATTCTGGTTCTAGATATATCTGGAAGACAAATGGCTAATTCTTCTGAGATCTTTGTAAATGGAATTGTATTAATTTAAACATAGATTTGTTATCTTTGCCTCCAACACTATCACAGCATTAGAAACTATGTCCAGACTGAATTCTAGATGCCACATTAGTCTTTTTCATTTCTATAATCTTTGGTAATTCGTGTGATTTAAAGCTCAGAGGGGGTATATTTAGGTTAGATATAAGGAAAAAATATTTTACAGTGAGGGTGGTGAGGCACTGGAACAGGTTGCCTAGAGATGTGATTGATGTCCTGCCCCTGGAGGCTTTCAAGACAAGGCTGGATCAGGCCCTCAGCAACCTGATCTAGTTCATGTCCCTGTTCATTGCAGGTATGGTCTTCAGAGTTCCCCTCCAACTCTAAGGATTCTATGATTCTATTATACTACTGATTCATAGACGACAAAAGGTAAAAGTGCTCATTATCAAAAAATTTGTTGTAGCTTCAAACTACGTACTTAGTCTTGAAAAGTTAGCAAGTTGTTAGCTAATGAAATCTCAAGTAACCCAGGATTCTTAAGTCATCTGGAAATGTCCTGAAGATTCATAGAATTGAGGACTACCATTCATAAGCATGACAGTTTTTTTTGAAAAATAAGGATTTTTATAACAGTTAGCTTTCTGAGTTCTGTGCAGTTTGTTAGTGTTTTTAATAAATAGGTACCTTAAATAAAAAGTGCATTAGCACATGTTTGTCTTTTGAGTCTTCCCTGAGATTTCCAATACAAATACAAAGCATTCTAATCTACATTTAGACCAACAGACTTTAAGTATGAATCTCACTGTTTAATCTGAAAAAGCTAATTCACATTAATAGCATTTTAATCTATATGTTTAATACTTGTATTTGGTAATAATTTTAATTAAGCTTATAAAGCATTCAATAAATATCTTTTTAAATTACACAAAGATCATATTAGGCATTTAATGGATGCTTTTTAAAGTGAAGCAAAAATTACTTTAGACTGCAAGTAACTCTAGGTTTATAAAGCCATCATTATATGTCTATTAAAATCATTTAACTTCAATGTTCCATAATTAGAGAAAACAAGAATTTTAGTTGCACATTTGCAAACTGCTAGCTAGGACTTATGAAAACAGTACTACAGTATTCCATTTGGAGCTACTGTTAAAGAGAGTTTGCACTTTCTATAGGTTTTAATTCTGGAAAGATTTTTGAAATAAAATCCTGTCATACTGTATTAAATTATACTGAAATAAACAGACTTCTAATAAATAGTTCCTTAAAAATGTTTATAATTAAAAAAGAAATAAAATAGTAATGAAATTACATTTTTGGCTGTTAAAATTAAACCTGAAAGGAGAATTCTGGATCCAGTATTGATATGGGGATGTAAACTACTTCTACCTCTGGATCACTAACTGGAAACAATTTTGGCCTAAACCAAGTTCTTATGTAGCTGCTCAAATCACAAAAACTTGTTGTTATTCTATTACACTGAACGTCACTGAAAATACAGATTTCTTATAATCTTGGAGAATATAAACAGTGATCGTGTCCTAGAAATCTCCAAGCATATAAACAGTACTCCTGAGGACAGCCACACTGTGCAAGTCTGTCATAATCCATCCACTCCTATTTCAGTGGTCAGGCTTCAACTTTATAACTATGAAATTCACAAAATTTAAAATGTTCTTCAAACTTTGAAGAAGACATTTTTCCATTTAATACCTTTACTTAAAAAATATTTTGGACTTCTTTTCTGTGAACACAAAATTGGTCTTCTGAAGCCAAGAAAATATGTATAAAGCCTAATAGTCTCTTGTTCGTTCAGAAATGTAATTTTGGCCACAGTAATATATCAGATTTTATTTCCAGGATGTGCACATGGGTTCAGAAAGAGATGACCCTGGTTTGATATGATCTCTCATACGAAACACTGCATGACTTGCTTCTCTTGATGTTTCCTTGAAATTCATCAATTTTTTACTGATGCTTCTATCTTCTCTTCACTGTGGGCTCCAAAACAAAATATTTGCCATTATCAGTATTGTTCTAAAAATAGCAAAATGGCAGCAGAGCCTGCCTTACTCTCACACCCATTACTGCTGAACATTATGTTGCACCCATTTCCTTTCCGTTACCCTCAGATTAATGCTGGTAAAATTACATTTTCTTTGTTCAGTTTTATCATGCTTTGTCTTTGAAATCTTTCAACTTTGTTTTGAAATGTTAGAGTACATTCCCCCAGCTGTGAATTAAATGATGTGACTAACATTGCTAAAGGCAGTCTTCTATTAAAGTCCAATATTTGTTTTCTTCTGGAATTCTGATAGGTTGATTTTAATAGGTATTTCCCACAAATAGATTTAGCTTGCTAGCAATTTTATGGAGTATATAAGCATTATATTTCAGTATCAATAAGTTGCGCTAATCTGAAGTTTATCTTGTATTGCATGGGTTGGGGAAAGCATGAGGACTCCTTTTATATTTTTTTATCTATTTATTTGTTTAATATTTGAAGATAACAAATTTTTCCAGACATTCAAAAGACCTGCAAACTAATTGTATTTCCTTCACCTGTAACCACAAGTTCTTTAAACATGAGCAGCCTCTAAGGAGTTCTCCAGTTCTTGCTGCAAAGGGTCAGTTCTGTAGTTCAGACCTATTTGTATGTCATTGTTGTGGTACTCAGTGTCATTTATTTATTTATTTTATTTGCTATTTACTCATTTATATCCTGGTGTTGGAGAGAGATATTAAAGATAGTACCTATCTAGGAAAAGGAAGTGATAAGTAAGGAGACGACGGCCAAACTTGTTGATGACAAAATGAGAAGGTGGAAAAGAATGCACAAGGAAGACATAAATACATGCAAAATAATCTACTAACAGGAGATGAAGGAGATAAAAACAGAACATGAATCAATAAGGAGAAAAGAAAAATAAAAAAGGAGGAATGCATGAAGTCCATGTAGGAAAAACAGGAGAGGGAGAAACCAGTTGCAGAGATAATCCACTATCTGCACTGCAAAACTTTTAAGAAGACTGGCAAAGAAAGGACCAAGACTACAGTAAATCCTACAAAGTGATCTACCATTATCATCTTTGGGCAGGATATAGTATGCTTTGAGAAGCAATGTAAGGGAATTATTGTGTTCCAGTAAAGAGACTGGTATTATACTCCTATATGGGATCATACATTGCTATAAAAAAGCAGTTACGAAGACCTTAATTTTTCTGCTTAAAACATTACAAGGTCTGTGCCTGCTGGAGTTAGCATTTAAAAGGAAAATACGCAGTCACTGCCTGAGAACTGTCTTGCTGAGAGAAATCTTTGGTTCTTAGTTGCTTTTTTCTTTGTGCTCGGAACAATTTAGAGTTTAATATTGCGTTATCTATCTTACTTCTGTACTTCAAGGCTGCTCTTTCAATAGCTGATTTCTTATGTGTAGTTTGAGTAATAACACTGTAAGAAAAACTATTGTTTTCTGAGTTCCATTTTTCATTACTAGCCGCTTGGTATTTTGAGCATCTAAATATTTATTCCACAGCAGTATTCCAGCTTTATTAACTAGTGAAGTGTTAAAGGTAGACACTTATTCTGGCATATATGAGACCAAGTAATGCATTTAGTGATAAACAAAAATAGCAGTATTATCCTGGCAACAACAACTGATCGGCTACAAAAATCAAGAGGTATAAACAGTCTCATAATTGTGTCACCAAAAATGGTTGTTATGGAAACTTGAGTTTTCCAGGTCACATCTGCAGATCTTAAAATACTTCACTGTAGCTAGTAGCTAGAAATTTGCAGCTGCCATCTATAGTGTAAGAACTTCCTAACAGTTTTTCAGATGTCTGTAGTACGCCAAAATACAGTGCAAAGTATGAGTAGTCAGAAATTACTTTCCCCTAAGAGTCCAGCAGTATTTTCTGAAATCATTTAGTTTTACCACCTCCTTAAAGATGTTTCTGAATAGAAGCATAGCTTTATGATACGTATTCTTACATGCAGCAGTGAAGTACTCACTTGCTACTACTATGATAAACTATGAAGGCTGTAATGTTTTCTGTTAAAATTAGAAACTTTTCATACTTGATGAAATGTTAAACTCCATAATTTTCACTTGCATAAAATGGATCCCATACAGCATTAAACTGTTTGGATGAATATAGTTCTTAATTCATCAACTAAATGCATGATTATTATTTCTCAAAAGGCACTATAGCAGAAAATTTAGGAAAGGACAAAGTCAGCAGCTGACTGTATATAGTGATTTCTTCCCCTAGAAAAGATCTGAGAGTCAGAACTTGTTCCCTCTTATTTCAGTGCCAGAATTCAATTTGTACTGTTTATTTGCTTCAAAACCACAAAATCCCTCTGGAAATGACAGCTACGTTATATATATAAGCCTGCAATAGATGGTGATATCTGGTCTTGGAATACATGGTTATTCATTAGGCTGTAAGTGTTAGAAGATACTTATGTGATGCGTTGTAGAAAAAAAGATAATAAATAGGATATGAGAGAAAATGCCCTGAGGTGAAATCTTGGCTTCATCGAAAATCAATGGCAAAATTCCTATTGCTATCAGTGGAACAAAGACTTTGATGTCCCTGTGAGAATTAAAATAGAATTCAATTTCTCACATTTGTGAGAACTCATGATTTTTTTATTTGGGTTTAATTCCCTGTTACTTCCTCAGGCAAAGCTCCAATTGAAATTTCTTGCCTCTTGCAATCAGTGAGATTTTTTCCTGAGGACATTTTGCCAGCACTGCATGATTTGATTTTTTTTCACTGCTTATCTTTTGTCCCTTTTACTGTTTACATTATGAGAATACAACGAAGATGTGCAGAATTTTGAAACTGTGTGAGATGGCAACAAAAAACACAATAGAAAAGAAGTAAACTTTAAACAGGGTTAATCAAGACTAAATTTGTACTGTTAATGTGATGTTAGGGAATGGATATTCTTTATTCTTCCTCAAAGAAGCATGGCAAAACCCTTACAAAAGGGCTGATGGAGTGAGCTGCTTTTCCTTTTGCCTGTGAGCAACCCAGAGTGGTCAATTTGTTGTTTACTTCCTGGCTTCATGCCGTACAGCATCCCCACGTCCAGCATCCTACTCCCAGGTAGATGCCTCTCCTGCTGGTGGCCAGGCAGGAGCTGGCTAACCAGACTGTCCTCATTTACCTGTTTGCAGCTCTGGACACAGGCAAAGAAGGTAGGATGCTAGAAGATGCCACCTTTGTTGGCTTTAAGATGCCACAACCCTTGCCATGGTCGGGGTCAGTAGTTTGTGGAGCTTGAGGGATGACAACATCCAAAGAGAAAGGTGGTGTTCAAGGTCCTCTGACAAGTACCAGCAGTGGTAAAATTTGTGAGGAAGTATAGCTCATGGTGAGGAAAGTGCTCTGACCTGGCCCTTGCAGTGTACAGAGGTGGGCATTCACTCTCACATGTCTTAGGGGAAAGCAGTTGGTTGGCAAAAATCAGGATGGGGGACAAATACCAAAAAGATTTTCTCTAGCACTCAGTAACATTTACTTTGTGTTTTTAGCATTGTATGTGCCCTCAAGCCAGAGCTGGGCTGTCCTACATGGCAGAGATATGACCTGATCACACTGAACCTCTCTTCACGAGTATGTGCCAGAAAGCCTCCTGAAAGATGAAAGGCTTTGACATTTAGAAGGAAAATCCTTTGATAGATAGTGGAATAATTGAGCTGTCTTTGTTGCTGGAGTATCCAGATTCTAGTATTAACTTATATCTGGCATTACCAGCTGTGGTAAAAATACATTTTTGTATAACTAGGCTAAGATCACAACAGATTGACTTTTCTTGAATATATTAAATATATATTGTGCAAATGCATCTAGTTATAGGTACTTTCAAAAATTTAAATTGCACTTACTCAACCGCTTTTAAAGTGTGAGTTGATGGATTTTGCATCATGTCCATCAGAATGAGATGTACTTCAATAACAGTGCAGTAAAACCACCTTAATAGTAAAACCTACTTATTAAGAATTTACATGATATAAGGTCTGTGTTACCTATAATTTTGTCATTACAATGGTTTATCTGCCTTGGTCACTGAACTCTATCTTATAGATTTAAGAAATGCTTGCTAATGCCATGTTGCAAGCTGGCTACAAATGAAAGCCACAAATACATGCTGAAATAGAATTTACCCCCAGATTACCACAGACAGGGAAATTTCTTATTATTATTCCTTTATCTCCTTAGTTCATATTTGTACAGTTGATTTAATGAATATCAACAAAAACTCATATCTGAAAAAATGCTTGAATGCTTTTAAGCTATATATTAACATATATTATAAAAATGACATTTTTAATCTCTTTGGATGTTTTATTTTTTTTTTTCCCAGTCATTCATCCTTTGGTCAGCTTTGCAGCATATATCAGAAATGTAATTCATTATAGAATTAAAGTGCAAGGATTATAAAACTGCTGCAAAAAAAAAGTGGGTAAGAAGATTTACCTTTATGTTTCCAGTGTTTCATAGAATTATAGAATCACTAAGGTTGAAAGAAAGACCTCTAAGATCATTTAGTCCAACAGTCACATCATTCCTACCTTGTAAACTTTAAGCCATGGCCCTCAGTGCCACATCTAGATGTTTCTTGAACACATGCACAGAGGTGGTGACTCCACTGCCTCCCTGGTCAGCCTGTTTCGGTACCTCACCACTCATTCTGAGAATAAATTCTTCTTGATAACCAACCTGATCCTCTCCCAGTGCAACTAGAGGACATTATCTCTCATCCTATCACTGTTACCCTGGGAGAAGAGGCCAAAACTCATCTAACTACAACCTCCTTTCAGGTGGTTGTAGAGAGTGATAAGGTCTCCCCTGAGCTTCCTCTTCTCCAGACTAAACAATCATAGAATCACAGAATGGCTTGGGTTGGCAGGGACGAAGGATCATCAAGTTCCAACCTCTCTGCCATAGAAAGGGCCACCAACCTCCAGATCTGGTACTAGACCAGGTAAACAATCGCAGTTCCCTCAGCCACTCCCCATAAGACTTACGCTACAGACCCTTCCTCAGCTTCATTGTCCTTCTCTAGACACTCTCCAGCATCTCAATGTCTTTCTTGTAGCGAAAGGCTCAAAAATGAACACAGTACTCAAGGAGTAGCTTCACAGGTGTTGACTGAGTACTCAAGGATGATGACCTCCCCAGTCCTCTTTGCTATTCTATTTCTGATACAAGGCAGGATTCCACTGGCTTTCTTTGTCACCTGGGCACATCTTTGGCTCATGTTCAGCTGACTAAACTAATAACCCCAGGTCCTGTACTGCCACGCAGCCTTCCAACCACTGTGACTCAAGCCTGGAGCATTAAATGGGTTTGTTGTGACCAAAGTGCAGAAGCTGGCACTTGATTTGTTGAAGCTCATGCAATTGGCTTCAGACCATTTATCCAGTCTGTCCAGATCTCTCTGTAGGTCCTTCCTACCATCAAGCAGATCAATACTTTCTCCCAGGTTGGTGTCATCTGCAAAGTTACTGAGGGTGCTCTCAGTCCCCTCATTCAGATAATCAACAAAGCTATTAAACAGAACGGGCCCTAGTACTGACCCCTGGGGAACATCATCCATGTTGTGTTCCCAGCTGGGTGTAACTCAATTCACCACCATTCTCTGGACCGTGCCCTCCAGACAGTTTTTTATCCAGGAAAGAGTATACCTGTCCAAGCCATGGGCTTCCAGGTTTCCCAGAATAATGAGGGAGACTGTATCAAAGGCCTTGCTAAAGTCTACGTAGACTACATCAACAGCCTTTCCCTCACACACCAGGTTGGCCACTTGATCATAGGAGGAGATCAGTTTTGTCAAGTAGGACCTGCCTTTCTTGAACACATGCTGGCTGGGACTGATCATCTGGTAGTCCTGCACATGTTGTATGATCTCACTTAAGATGATCTGTTCCACAAACTTTCCTGATACTGAGATCAAGGTGACAGGTGTGTAGTTCCCTAGATCCTCCTTCTGACCCTCTTGTAGATGGGCATCACATTAGTAACTCCCTGGTCATCTGTAACCTTTCCAGTTGACAGGACTACTGATAAATAATGGAAAGTGTTTTGGCAAGCACTTCCACCAGCTCCCTCAGCACCCTTGGGTGGATCCTATCCAGCCCCATAGATTTGCAATAGTATAGGTGGAGTATCTGTTTACTCTTTACTACTGAACTGGGTTTATTCTTATCCCCATCCCTTCCACTATTTAAAAGTTTCAGCATTAAAATTACAACAGAAGAATTTGATAGTATAGTCCAATTGGTAACTGTCACGCTCCAATATAA
>VXAB01000466.1:0-18851 GCA_013399175.1 Odontophorus gujanensis
TTAAGATCTCCGGCTCTACATGTCTTATTCCCCTTTTCACTTTTCCATGTCTGCTCTCTATGGTGCCTGTATACTTTCTGCCCTACAAAGGAATATATTAAAAAAAATTTTTACTACAGAACAGCAAAAAATAGAGCTGAATTGATGCTTAATTCCAATAATGTAATTTCAAGACATGTAGTGAAGCCATAGTTTTCCAGAAGCTGAAAGAACTGAGATGGAGGAAATGTATACATTGGAAAAGAAAATGTGCTTTCCTACCATGTGGGGTAAAGGGCATTTTTGTGAAATGCCCAGCTCACTTTATGATGAACAAGTCAATCTGGCCATGCGAACTCCCCCACCATCTGAAAACCTAGGATCCTGCTCCTATGTGCCAGAGATTTGCAGTGGTTAAAGGAAAGAGTGGTAAGGGAACTCTCCCACTCTACTCTTTCCCTCTCTTTTTCCCATAGACTGTCTGGCACTGTATCTTTTTCAATTCAACTGTAAAACAAGCAAAAGGAAGCTGATAGCAAGTGCTGTTACCAGTGCTGATATAACTGTGACTCAGCTCTAGATATCTGATCTGATCTCTAGATATCTGTGTTTGAGGTTCTCCATTTGTGAATGTCTGAGTCATACCTTAGGCAGAAGCTGCATTTTCTGTCTTGTTTGTCTTTTCTGACCCCTTCTTTGAACATCTGTCTTCTTTTCTTTTCCTACAGGAAAGAGGATCAGGTTAATCAGCAACAGAAAAGCTAGGAACTCCAAAACAGCTCAACTGTCTTCTCTTTTTATCCCAGGAGAACTGTTACTACTATCACTAAAAGGCAGTTAAAGAAGGGACTTTCCCTATGAAAACTTCTTGTTGATAAAGGGAAAAGAGATAACATTTACCTCTGCATTTTTTACTCTATATTTACTCTACATTTCAAGTGACTTAGCCATTTTTTCCTTTTTCAGGGTCTGTAATCAAAGGATAGATTTGGAATGCTGGTTATTACAATGAGAGTTAGCCAGCAATAACTTGAAACCCAGACCATGCTTCACTGTTTATGTTGTAACTGTGAACAAGTTATACTGACATCTTATCTTTTGTTGGGCCAAAGACAGACTGTGTTCAACACAGCATCACGTATTACTTAGTAAAACTAGTTTGTGCTTTCTACTGTTTAATAGAAGAATGCATTCCCAACTGCTTATAGTTTTGCTAAGTTTTTACACTTTGCACACGGGAAGCGTTCCCTGCTGTATGTATTCCTCAGAGGCTTGCTGGGGAAAGTGTCAGCTGAAACACTTCAGTCACTTCCAAGAACAAGATTTCTAAGAATTTTGATTAAAAAGCTCAGAGGTGGGGAGTGTGATACTGAGGCTGACTGGGCAAGAACCCATAGGGCACGGGTCCTGTGCAAAGAATAGTAAGCAATTACATAATTTATCATAACGTAAACTCATAAAGAGACTGAAATAAGGTGGCAAAAGAAACTTGAAATGCTTGAACTTCATAATCTATAAGGACTTGCAACATCAATAGTGTTGTTTTGACGTGGTGTTTTGGTGCATATCAATTTCTAAGACACTAGTGCTATAGAAAGAAGCAAATTGCTCCTGTTAATTGTGAAAATGAACCATTGTGGAGGTTGGGAATCTTGATGTAGAATTCAGTTTTTTGAACAGAGCAAACCATTACTGATTTGGTATACGGAAAACCTGCCCAACTAGCAAGCAACTGAAGAGTGCAAGGGTAGTTGCAAGCAACTACAGAAAGTCAATAATTCTGACTCACTTTTTCCAGAATAAGAGGTCAGTCATGGATACAACTTTAAATAAAACAGAAGTTGAGGCTTTAGTTTTTGCATGTCTAGCAAAAATATTGTGAAAACTATTCGTAAATGGTGTCCTTACTTAAGTAAACTTCTGTCAGATCTAGGCAATTTGGCGTGCCTTTTGTTTATAAACTAGAACCTTGAAAAGCTTCCTCTGTTTTTGTAATTACACGGTGAAATAAAAAGAGGATTTCTTTTTCCAGAGTATTGCCTTTCCCACTTGTTTCCAAATACATTACATTATAGACAACAAAAAGACACAATATTTTCACAATATTTTTATGTTTAAAAACAATTGAGAACTTGGTCCCCATGAGACTTTTATCTTCTTCAGTTTACAATCATAGCAGGTGGCTTAGCAGCTCAAAGTATCAAGTATAAGAAAGTCATGGTATTTTCAGGGGGGGATAAAGAACGCCATATCTTTATTCCCCTACTCGGAAATGATTCATTTTCACTACAAATAGAGTGTTTTGTTTATTTCAGTTATAATACACCAAGTTATTAAAGACTATTCCCTAATACAGAAGATCAGTTCCCTAAAGGAATTATATTCAAAATGTAAATTTTCACTGCAAGGCAGAAATGAAAAAACTGAGGTAGTATTTCATGACAGCAATAATAATGCAAATGCATTTTCCATCCAACAATATACGATCTGGTGACTTCCATGTATAATAACTTTTATAGTTACAAGATTTTTAAAATGAAAACCAGTCTCACAGAGTAGATATGCTTAATATTCATCACCGCAGAAGAAGTGCAAGAGATTAAAATACTATTAAATATTTGTCCAGTAAGAGGGTAGCTTGATTTCTAGGTCTTGGCAAAGAGCAGAATGAAGATCACCAAAGCAATTAGTGACCTTGTGGTCATTTACCTGACCACTTTGACCTGCTGAAATATTCTCAAATATTTCAAAGTTTTCAACATGGAATAACGAACAGTTAATTTATTTCTGTATATGGAATTTGGATGTTGTATATAAAAGTAATAACATTTGCAAAAGTATAGGCCCAGTGTAGCTCTTAAACCTCTTCGTTGGAAAAGAAATTATGAAGGAAGGCTCATAAAGGTATTTTTCCTTTTCTTGTACCTTGTGTGTGTTTTACTGCCAAATTCAGAAGTCCCTCTCCTGTTGAGTCAACAACAGCAGCAAGTACTCTTTGAGATGCCCTTCAAGAAATGGAGTCTGATCTAACAGCCATGTTACAGCACAGATCTTGTTTGATTTGACCGTGTATCTATTACACGTTGTGCTGCTCTTTTATCCCTTCTCTCATTTGATACTGAAGAAATCTGAGATATGCAACCCTGTCCAGTCATCGAAGAAATAAGTCAACAAACAAGGCTATGTGGATGGCTTTACCTCAAGTCAAGATGAAATACTGTAAGACACTCAAGGGGGCCAGGTTAAGAAATTCCTCCAGATTTCCCATGAAATCTATGAATTAAAGAAGTTGTGGCCAAGTGAATGGTGATGAAAGACCAAGAGCCAAATGCAATAAACAGTTGTCAGTAACATAAGTATAGTTACTGTGGTTTCTAGTGGTCATAGTTCAGAGTGCTACTGAAAGAAGGAAGTGCTTACTGTAACCTGAGCCTATTCTTCTTCCAAAAGAAAAAAAAATTTTGGAACTTTTGTTTTAGACCACTAGGATGCTTGCTGGACACGTTGGAACACTCCGCTATCAACTGCATTATAGATACAATCAACATCTAATTTCACATTATATATTCACAGTAAATCTAAGTACCACCACCCATGTAACATTTTTGCTACACTGAATGTCATGTTGTTCCATAAGTACTGTAGCCCAACTCTTGTCTAAAAACTACTTTGACAACAGAACGTAGGATATTATACAGCTCACTCTCAGGCAGCTACATCCCTTGAGATACTCAATCTGTCATTCTTGGCCTCCACCTTTACCTGGAAAAGGGTACATCTCTTCAGTTGGTCCCATACTGCATAAGCAGGTGTCATTTTGATGTCTGATATACTGCAGGGAATCCCAAATGTTATGTGGATAACTCAATCTAGCCACACTTGTCCCCTAAACACATATTGAAATGTTTGCTGTTAATGAGTTGCTTTTTTTTTTCTTGCAGTCACTTCATTTCCTTCATTTTGACTGTACTTCTATATTATGCCATTCCATTAGCTCTACCTTTTCTTCAAATGGCTTTTTTCCATAATCTAGGTTTCTACAGCAACTGATTACCAGTTGAAATTAATCTAGACCACTGACCCAAATCACGTAACCAGAGTGTGTCTTTCTCTAGGTACCACTGAAATGTTGAGCTAGATCTTGAATGAGGATGGTAAGAGTAGACTTGAGTCATAACCTTCCTCACACAGTGCAGTGCAAACTAGAACATGAATCTATAGGCTACGTTCACTGTCTGATGCAGCATGGTTTAAGAACAGTCTAAAGCATAAAACATATTGAATAGGCTGAGCATGGGCATTCAAATCTCTGTTGTCCTGCTTATCAGTCCTTACAGTGTGTGAGAATCTTAACAACTCAAATATATTGCCTAACACCAAGAAAATGTTTTGCTCAGTTTTGCTTCCTTTTACAAAATATCATGGTACTTTCTGATAACAGAGGAACCAATAAACCTATGACATTTAAATATTGATTTGGAAAAGAAAGACAATTTTATAGCAAATATTTTTTCCATAGGAAAATATGAATTTCTGTATTGGAACAGTGTTTTTTCCTTCAGAAGTACAACTTTATTCATTCATTCTTCTGTTTAAACAATATAAACCTAGAAAGATTTTCATAATTGTATGCATATTTTAAGGAAAGACTGACTTCCAGAATGAGAGCACATGGATTTTGTTACCTATCATTATTTTCCACTGTTAGCATCAGTAAGACATCCAGCAGACTGACAGGAAGTGATAGTCTTAAATGTGCAGCAAAAGTAAATGGGAACAATATCTTCAGTTGATGAAGGAAATTAAGATATTTCAAAGGGTATTTTCAGTGCAACATCCCAGAGCTATCTGAATTAATGTGAATTTAGGTTTGATCACTTACGACTGTATTTAAGAGGTGGTTTCAAGGCACTTGGCTAGAAAGCTATTCCAGATGTTGTCAGTTACATAGAGAGTTGTATTTAATAAGCATTTTCCATTTCAGTGTGTGCTAAACTGCTGCTTTATTTTATCCTCTTATTATGATGTCAAAAGGACCCAATAGCAACAAGTAGAGACAATGGAAATAAAAATGAACGATAAAGTCAAACAAACATTCAAAACAGTCTTTAAATTTATAGCAACTTCATCCACTCAGTCAGCAAGTCATAAAACCTAATGGAACCGACCTTCAAAAGAAGTACATAGTTATACCACCATCACAGATGCACAAATTTATAAAAGCTGATAGACAATATTCTCTTTGTGTTCGTAAAGGACATTATTGTGCATAAATATCCTTTCTTACAGTCCAGGATATATGTAGATCTCATCATGTAGTTACTGGGTAACACAAGCTGAGAGCATGCAGGGTATGAATGAGCAGTTGTGAAGGCAGTATAGAGTAGCCCCCGTGAAGTCACAAGAATTATGCAGGGAACTGGATCCAATATATGTTTTAAGCTGAATGGTAGGAGTTAACAAGTGGATCGGGGAGAAGATCAGGACCGAGAATCTACTGACATGATATGGTCTTGCCTTAAGAATGGGAGAAGGGAGGAGTTACAGAGACCACTCAGAGAGTAAAACAAAGTTCATGAGAGGATACTCTCAGCTATGGGGTATTCTCTCATACTCCTCCTGGAAAATTGGGATGTTCAATTATCACTCTGAAGTGCCTGTACACTAATGCAGCTAGCGTGGGGAAAAAAAAACTAGGGATCTCTGTGCAGCCAGAGGGCTTTGATCTCACTTCAGTTACGCAGACATAGTGGGATAGACCATACAACTGGAATGTGGTCATAAATGGCTATTTAGGAAAGACAGGCCTAAAAGACAATGTGGTAGATTTGTCCTTTATGTGAGAGTAGACCTACAATCTGTACACCATGAGTTCTGCCTCAAGGTGAAAAACAAGTGGGTCAAGACCGTATGGATGAGTATTAAAGGCTCAGAAAGACTAACAAGAGTGATACTGTGGTGGGTGTTTGCTACAGGCCATCTGATCCGGAGTAGGAAGTAGATTAGGCCTTTTACAGACAACTGGAAGTAGCCTCATAATCACAGGCCATGTTTCTCCTGGGGGTTTTCAATCATCCCAACATCTGCTGGAGGAAAAACACGGTAAGGCACAAACAATCCACAAGCTTTCTGGAAAGCACTGATGAAAACATTTCTGACACAGGTGGTGGAGAAGCCAATGAGTGTACACTGCAGGATCATGTACTAAAGAACTAAAGGAAGTACTGTTAGGAGATGTGAAGCCTGGGGTCAGCCTTAGCTACAGAGACCATATGAGAAGGAGTCAGGGCAATGAGTAACAACGCAACCCTGGACTTCAGGGGCACTAAGCTTGGCGTCTTCAGGGACCTTCTTGGAAGAATCTCACAGAAAGGAGTCCTAGAAGGAAGAGATGTCTAAGAGAGCTGGCTAATGCTAAAAGATGACTTCTTTCAGGCTCAAGAACAATGCATCATTTTGTGGAAAAAAATCAAGCAAATGTAGCAGAATACCTGTATGGAGGAGCTAGGAATTCCTGACAAAACACACATATATATATTTGAGTATGTACATATATATATGTATCTGAAGGCAGGATATCAAGATAGGACCAGTCTCTTTTCAGTGATGTCCAGTGATAGCATGAGAAGCAAAGGGCACAAAACTGAAACACAGGAAGTTCTGCTTGAACATGAGTAAAAACTTCCTTTCTATGAGCATGACTGATCACTGGATCAGGTTGCCAAAGAGGTTGTGTATTCTCCTTCCCTGGAGGTATTCAAAAAAATTTTGGACATATTCCTGGGCTATATATTCTAGGGGACCCTACTTGTCTTGTACAAGGAGATGGGACTAAATGATCTTCACAGGTCCCTTCCAACTTCAACCATTCTGTGATTCCATGTTTCTGTGATTCTCTTAAGAGGTTAACAAGTTACACCAGACAGGGAGAATGAGAAATAAATGCAAATTTAGAGAAAACTGAGAAATGTGATCATACGATAGCCACAAGTAAATGTACCATGTAAAGAAGCCTAGAGCAAAAATAACAGAGCTGAAACAAACTCCACGACTAAGATACAATTTTGGAGTAAAATTAAATCATTTTTTGGAGGTCATTTTAAGGTTCCTGAATGTGGTTTCATTCTCCTCCTTGTTATTCTGCACTTCCCTGGGTCATGAACCTGTTAAGTGTTGTGTTAACTCAGAGTTAGAAGTGTCTAGTACTTGGTTTCAAAGTGCTCTCCACCTGACTGTATTAGATCTCTAGAAGTGCTTTGAACTCTGCTCTTTTTGTCCATCAAACTGTGCTCTTGTATACTTTTATCACTTTGTGGAATCTGAATTCATGATGATTATTTGATTCTTCTGCTATAAAATCAAGGAACCTTTGCCAGTACAAATCCTTTACTAGCAAGTACCTAAATATTTTTTCAAAGCTTTCATAAATTCACTGTGAAGGCCAGAACTCATTGCATCTCTGTTGCCTTTGATGCCTCCCACCCATGTTTTTGTGACACTGGAATTGTAGAAAAGTAGATCTAAGAGAGAACTCAGGATGTCATACAATCTATTCCATTGATCTCCTCTCTTTCTTCCATGTCCAACTCAGAGAACTATAGCAAAATCAGCCCCTCTGTATGCACATAAAAGGGAGTTGGCCCATAAACACTGTGAGTCCTCCAAAGGGTAATAACTTTTGGAAAAATGTAGGCAGAGAATCTTTCCATAATGTTTCAGATCTGAGAAAGATTCATGGAAGAGTTGCATATTCAGATTTGCCACCTGGCAAGGGCCTACTGGTGAAGGACCCCAATGCAGCAGGGAAAAAATGAGTTTGTCCATGAAGATCCTGCCTTTATATAAGAGAGATAGACAGTCTACCTAGGAATCCTGCAAACTGATACAGTTGAAGGGAAAGAGGATCTTATCATATGACAACATGTAGATCTTGAAAATATCCTGCAGAGAGAATGATGTACAGGAATCTAGAATGGGAATCTCCTGACAATTAATTGTTCCACCAATTCCCTTTCTTGTGTTTCTCCACAACAAGAAGTGATTTGGTTTGAAGTACTTTGCCATCTGAATTACAAACTACTAATCCTAGATGTGAAAAGAATCTTTAAAAGCATCTTCAAATAAGTACTTCTTCTCGAAAAAGAATTCTTGCAATGTCTTGTAACTGTCTCATTAGTACTTTCCAGTTCTACACAGTCAAATCTTCAACTATTTTAGGCTTTCGTGAAAATGAAATATTTTAAAGCTCACTTTCAATCATTCATAATCATTATGTTGTTAAATTTTTTTCCTTCGTTACTCCTCCATCATTCTTTGCCTACTGTTATTCTCAGTTCCTTCTGAACTTGGCCATTGCTTGCATGGAAATCAAACACTCAGAGATATCTGCACATCCATGACATTCTAGTGCAACATTCTGAAAACAACTCTGAAAATAATTCTACTGCAAGTTTTGTTTTTTGATGACAGAGCACTTTTTTTTTTGTTGTTTTTAAGTATATTGTTTTCATATTGAGCAGCATAGCTTTGAATTCTGAATGCTACTTTTCATAGAACAAATTTGATGGGGAAAAAAATATATCATCTTTTACATACGCAATTTCTTTCAGCACTCATTCACTTCACCAGAAGGTAACCTACTGAAGAGTTCATTTAAACATTCCACCCTAACAGCCAAGTATCTTTAATTCAAAAACAATGTCTTAAAAAAAAAAAAGCTGTGATTCTCTCTGAAACAAAATTTTGAATAGTTCCATTTATTGTGGTGTTCCTTTTGCATAAGTTTCTATCCTTTCGTAGTCTTTTTGCCTTTTTCCTTCATACTCCCTCATCTGCTCTTACTACTCTTGTTAGAATTCCAAATTTAGAAGGGTTCAAATGTACCAACGCCATGTAAATTGTGTTTTGAGTTTGTAATCTGAGCATTTCATATGCAGAGGTCAGTTTTCACAACTATGAAACTGTCCCTGACTATATAACCTCATCAAAATTTACAGTTAACCAAAAACTCTGCATTTCTTTGCACTGGGTCATCCCCCTTTTACATCAAATAATACAAAATACTTTTTTTTCACAGAGCCCTGTTTAGTACATAATAGAAATTATCTGCAACAAAGGACAGTGATTCTCAGTCACAGATCTTCATGTTTTGAGCTTTTTGATGCAGTAAAAAAAGACATATTTTCTAAAAATTGCATCTTTTCCTGTATAATTCTTCTGAGTATACATTGTTGTGGACAAAGAATCATGGCCAAACATTAAGACTTCAAAATTAACAAGGGCACATCTTATTTTACTCTTTATGACTTCTTTACTGATAACGCTTCACTTAACCCTTCAAAATCAGCAAAGGTTGAAAATGGTGAGTATATTCAAGAGCAGTATAGCCTTGTATTCTTAATACAAGACAGTGTTTGAAAAGGGAATCCCTTCTCCTGTCTAAGGAAAATTGAGCTGTCTTTACCACCAGTATGAATTAGAAAATGACCTGTATTATTAACTAATTTAATGAGAAAAATGGAACTTTATTACCTAAGTGTAAGGGAACTGCTGAATCACAGCCTGAACCACTGATTAGTCACCTGAGGTGAGCATTGAGTCAGCCATGGGGGCACAGGTGGAGGTAATAATACCTGTGTGATTGGAAGGGGTGGAGCCTGGCTCCACCTCTCCCCAAGCCCCATTTAAGGGCTGACCACCACCAGGAAAGGATCTCTTCTTGGAGATCCCTCCTGTGTGGAGTATACAGCAAGCCTTCCCCATCCAAAGGTGAGCCATCCTTCTTTTTGTACCATTTGTATACCATCTGTACAAATTTAACTAAATATACCATCTCTTACTATTCTTAAAGAGTCATCTCTAAGATCATTGGCATTACACTAAGTCAAGCTAGACTTAGCAATTCAACTATAAATAGTGAGCATTACAGTGTAGCTGGCACAGTTATACTCCATTACTTCACTATTAGTGATTAGAAGGTCATACAAAGTTAAAGTCCAACTCTGGTGTTTTCTTTATAATTGTATTGTTGTAAAATGTAACATTGCTTTACAGATCTGTTGACAATCAGAAACAGAGTGTTTAGGTACTACTTCCTCAACTCATAGAGACAAGAACTTGCTGAAACAACAAAAATCCTTGTCCTGGCAGACCACCCCATGTTTCTCCTTGAAGATATACATTCACCTAACAGGTTGTCTTCTGAGGTGACAGTCTCAGGAGATTTCAAGCAACACCTTCTGTCTTTTGGAGGAAAATGTATGTAGAGGCAAGCTTGTTCTTTCCAATTTAAGAAATAATATATATATATATACACACACATATTTTTAGGATTAATTTAGGTGATCAGTATAAGGAGAGAAAAGGTAACAGTTTGTTAATTAAACATGAGGCTTGGTCTTGATGCAGTGTGTTCTACACTTTTTATGATGAAGAACTAATTACTAAAACACTGCACAGACAGGAATTTATAACAATATTAATATCCTTGTGTCTTAAGTTAGATAGGACGAAAATCTTCTGTAAATGTGAAATAGAAAGCAGAAAGAACAATGCAACATGAAATAAAAAAGTCTGAAGATTTTGTTTTAGTAAAAGTTTACACCATATCTTCTGCACTGGATCAATCCTGGTCTTGTATCAGGATTGTTTCAAATGCACTCACCAAATATAGGCATAAATATAGACCATAATAGTAACTAGACTCAAGATACAGACAAAATTTCACTTGGCTCTTTCCCGAATTAGTCAAAGATGTTTCAAAAGACATTTGTACACAGAGCCATTGTGATTCTATACAGCAGCAAATAATTACAGTACCACATGGATTTGCCTTTGATTATTACAGTTTTGTGCGTGCAATTGTAATTAGAATTTGAATGCTCTTTCAAATTCACTCAGAATCCTGGGAAGAAGACAGAAAAATTGCAGACAAACATACAGATGTTCACTTTCTGGATTTTGAGATGAAGTCTCTGGAATTTGGTTTCATGTCAGCAATGTTTATAAGACAGTTTGGTTTTATAGTACATGAGTGATGATTAGTGTAAAGCGTCTGTTGGAATTACATCTATTTTCAAGTCTTTAATAACAGGTAGGCTTACAAACACTAGAATAAGGATGCTGTGAGGTGAGACAAAGTACACCTCTTCTCCAGAGAGACTGCTGACCCCAGTTTACCCTAATTGCAATTGAATTGAACTGGATTGTTCCAGTGGGTTTACAGTCTGAGTCTCCGACTCTTCTACTTTTCATCTACTATAAATCATTGGGTGGTGTCTTACTAGCTAAGAGAGAGAAATGCAGTTAATAGTTTCCAAACAGATGGAAAATTTACTGGCATCCATTGGTCAGAAAATCCAAGCACAGATGGTGAAAAATTACCATTCTGAAGAGTACAATCACATCACTGATGAATGTTGAGTCTCTATACAGACTCATTTGGTCATATCAACAGATGCATCTCCTTTAGTATATCAGATATATATCTTCACTTTTGTTTGAGGAGAATTAATCCTTATTTCAAATACAGCTTCTAAAAGTTATAATTTTGGAAGGTCAAAATTCAGGGAGCTTTCACTAGGGACTGGAATCCATTCTCCAGTAAACTGTTTTCTACCAATATCCTAAACTTAAACAGAGGATGCGGTCAGCAAGGAAGTTCTGTGTATGTCATCAGGATTCTCAGTGTATCTTGATCATGTGCTGACACAAGTTTTATGTATAATTTTTTAACGTATAATTTCTGCTCAACAACATCACTATAAAAACAATTTTATACAGATCAGAATATAAATAGGAGTCCTATTTTCTAATTCCATTATGTAGTTTTTTGCGTGATTAATTCTGCATCTTGAAGAACAGATATCTTCACAGGTATTTTTCTTTAACCACATGTATGGTATGTGACATTGCATTTCATAATGTCGATTTCACTCTTCCACAAGTGAGTACAGTTCTGTCCTTAACTACTATGTCAGAAAAGCAACAACAAGAAAAATATACAAAAACCACTCTGTAGAAGAATGTGATTGCAGGATGTTTCACTTGGGATTAGATATGACTTTGAGATCTCTCTAGTTTTCTGTAGAATTTTTAAAAGCTCACCTACTAGGAATCGGAAATAAAATCCACGCAAAAGAAAGAGCTTTCTATACATGAGTAAATATTACAATAAATACTGTACACAAAGTTGTCCATTATGAGAATATCACATTTCCAAGAGTTTATCATATAATAAAATTATCATGAAGTTTTCCCAATATTTTAAATGTGTGCTAAAGATACTCTGCTGATTTTAAGCTTATTCCTGGCATTTGTAATCCACTGTATCATTTCTTGAAAGACAAAGATTTCAGTTATTTTTTTCAATGAAACAACTATATTTTATTTCTTCTTCTTTATCTTACACTCATTTATGTAGCTCTAAAATTATATCTCCATTGTAACTTCCATAATTCCAAAGTGTATTCTTTGTAAGAGAAATGATCTTAGGGCACAAGCCTTGTCAGAATTACATAATTGTCCATACTGCAAAATTGTTATCAAGTTCATTTCTTTGAAGCAAAGCTGATTCACACCCATAGGAACAGTAATCTCTAAATCAATGCTTAAGTGTGGTTTCTGGAATGGTTCCAGTGGGCAACCAGGACTGAGTCCACCTTGCTCTGTTGCAAGAAGAGTGTGTGGTCATCTAACAACAACCTTGTCCTGCTTCTTCTGCTGAGCTAGATAATAAGCCTTTCCCCATTTTATTTGTATGAATAAAAGCAGATGGTGAATCAAGCTTATCTCCTACATGGGGCAATGGAACTTACTGATTTCTGGGAAGCTTATGCAGTCTGAAAAGTAATCTGCATTCTCAGATGACACTCATTGCCCAGGACAAACCCTGAAGGCCATTGGTAAGAACACATCTGAGAAGGCCTCAGCCAGCACTGAACATGCCAGAGTTCTACAGTTATTATGTGCTTACATATACTTCAAAATGTGATTTCCATCTATGCAACTAGTTATCACAACAAAGCAGTTGTTTCATGCTTTGAATAGGGCTTGAGCCCTATGATACACCACACAGCAGCATACCCTGTCCCACAACCTGCTCTCTGCATTCAGACCATATCAGAAAAACTCAGCCCATGGGAGGGAGTTTTCTCTTTGAAAGTGCTCTAGAGTTTCACATAAAAGCTCTATGTGCCTTCCCTAATATTAGTCCTTAATCTTCTTCCAGAAGATTTCTTTTCTGAACAAGAAGAGAAAAAAAACACTGTCTTCTAGAAATGAAACTATTAGCCTTCACACCAGGCTCAACACATTACACAATAATTTCCAAGAGGCACAGCAATGCCTCAAGGCTGTTGGAGAAATGTGAGCACTCATCTGGGACAAAACTAAAGGCTTTGTTTTACAAGGGAAGGGACAAAGAGCAGGATGGGAACTGAGTTCCCACTTTCAGTCGACAGGAGTCGAGACTCGATGCAAGCTTGAACCCTTTGAAATTGAAATTCCCAGTTCAATTCAGAACCCAAAAACACTTAATAAATCACAAGACCAGTGAGGAAAAGGGAAGAAAGGGAAAATCTATCCCACATCAACTGTAAATTCTACCAATTTTGTGTAGGAAAATTTACTTGTACTCATCTGTCTTATGAGAAGGAAAAAAATGTGTTTTACAATTAAAAAAAAAAAAATCACATCCTTTTGGCATTATCATCTTAAAAAAAATGATACTTCAATCTCATCATTGTGGCTACGAACAGCATATCTGCTTCTGGAAACAAAGCTGGGAATCAGATTCTCACCAAATGGCATAAGGATAATAAAATATTCGTAGTAGAACAAAGGCAATGTGATAGAACAGCTAATTCATCCAAGCATTATACCTAACCTTGATTTCTCAGTGGGGAGACAAAAATAAAAGCTAGGCCACTAATTCAGGCTGGCTTGATCCATTTTATAACATTTTCAAATGGAAAAACCAGAGAAGTTACATCCAGTCCTTAAACTAACTTTGGCAGCTGACACATGAATTCTACTCCGTGAAAAAAAAAAAAAAAATACCAACCAACCAACCAAACAGCAACAACCAAAACAAAAAACCACCGTTATCTCAAAAGACTAGTAAACACAACTCTGTTTTAGAAAACTTTATCTAACCTGAGAGATTAATCTTGCTATTTCCACAATAAATTAGACTGCTTCTCAGTCTCTCTAAAGCTAGTTGTAACCTGAGCATCTGGTGAATGCAACTAAAGGACCTTCAGTAGTTGGCTAAGTCTTGATGTTTCTTCTGTTTGTTGGAACGTTCACAGGACAGAGTTATGATAGCAGAGAATATCTGGGAGTAAAAGATAAAAACTTGTGTCTTCCTTTGCCCCTCTAAACTTACCAGGAACAGTGCTGCTGACTTCTGTCTCCTACTGAGAGATATTACAAAATTAAACTCAGATTCTGGTCTTCTGATACAAAGCTCTTTCCCTGGCCTTTTACCCAGCCATGATCAAACTTCTTTTCCTCCTCCCTCACCCTTTTTTCTTTCAGCGGCTTTCCTGTCTGATTCCAACAGCTGTTTGTCTTTTACAGGCTCTGTCTTCCCACAACTCACAGCTGCACTAACAGACTTTTCCAGCTATCTGCCCAGTCTCTGAGTCTTTCTTTTGGCTCTCCAGTAAATCCAGAATCTCCACCTGCATCTCCGGGTTATCCCCAACACTCAAAGTGGGATCTTAGTTTAATTTTATTGGCACTGTTTTTTAATAGCAACACTAATATTTTTTTTTTTAACTTCACTGGAACAAAGAAAAAAGCTAAAACAAATATATGAGGAAAGTGGGATGTTTTACTATCAAGCACATGATGAATAGAAGTCACAGAATCACAGAAATTAAAACTGGAAAAGACCAACTGACTATTTGGTCATCTTGTCAATCCTTGCCAGTGCAGGACTGTTCTCCATGGTACTTTTAATGGTAATAAAGAATTTAGAATTAATAATTATTTGACCTTTTATTAGGTTTCATAATGACGTTATTATATTGTTTTCCAGTTTGTTTGTTTTTCTGTGCTCAGCTGTGTGTTTATACACCAAACTGCCACTTCCCTTTTCAGTGCCACACAGAAATGTTGCATTCTTCTGCAACATTTATCTGGAACCCCTGAGCCTTGGTCTTCCAGAGAGTGAAAGCAAACTTCTGTCTAATCTAAAGGACTTGATCAGTCTACTACTAAAAGAGAAACACAAGGAGCTGCAACTTCTGTACTTTTTCTTAACTACATAGAAGAATGGGACTTTTGATGCTAACACAGAGAATACTTCCTCAATCCACTGTTGCCAAGTTTTCCCTCTTAGAACCACAGACACAGAGAAAAACCATTTGGAATGGGTCTCTGGATTTCATTTGAGACAAACTCCCACTTAAGACAGGGTCAGGTCTGATGTTATATCAGGTTGTTTAGAGTTTTGTCCAGCTATCCTCCAGGGATGGGGCCATAAGCCTCTCTGACAAAAAATTTGAACATTTGATCACACCACTAATGTTGGAAATTCCTTTCTTTCTATCTAATTGTGACTGTACAGCAGAGACAAAGCCTGGGGACCTGGACAAAATCTTAGAAGAAGCCCATAGCAGATTGCTTGAGTGGAGACCTCAGTAAAAACAGTCAGATCCAACAATTCCTTTGTTGCTATTTATGTTCACTGGTTCTTTTCATTTCACTGTAACCTCTGAGTAGTTCCTACCTTGATTCTTTCTGTAAGCAATCATCCATTAGGTAAGAAACAAAAGTGACTAGTCCTCTTTTCTTAGGCCAAACAGAACTTCCACAGTGTTTCATACATCACGTTCTCCAGACCTCAAACATCCTGGTGGCCTCCACTGGATTCTCCCTTGTATGCCAGTAACTCTCTTGTCTTTGTCCAGACCCGAGTCGGACACAGTTCTCCATATGCAGTCTTACAAGTGACAAATAGAAGTGAAGGATCTCTCAACCTGCTGGCTACCCCTTTGTTAATACAGTCCAGCATGCACTTGGCCTTCATTACTGCAAAGGAATTTTCTTGATTCATGTTCAACTTGGCTATCTAGTCCCCACCCCCCCAGGACTTATTTTGCAAAGCTGCTTTCTATTCAGTGAGCAGCCAGATTTTTTTTACGCTAGTTCTAGAGGATGGGCATGACTTTGCTTTTTTCCAGTTGCCAGGAAACTCCCATAATCCCATGACTTTTCAAAGATGATTGATAGATGAACTTAATTATTACAACAGTGAGATCAATCAGGCACACTCAGACCCCATCCTGTTCCAGGTACTTGCATATTTCTTTCCACATAACACGTTATTTCACACATTCTATTTAACCATACAGGTAATAGCCCTGCATGGCACATAGTAGGTATGCCTGTACAGGACCAGGTTCCAAGGGCAAAACTACAGCTTTTATATAAGCTGTAAAGTTGGTTCTCCCACATAAAGCCTGTTTTTATGCATTTGATTAATTTTAGTTTCAACTGGTAATCTAACCTGTTGGCAATTTCACAGCTAAATTACATTATCATAATGGTACTAAGTTTGAATAGAATTCTTAGGGAGTTAAAAGAAATGTATTCCTTCTCTGGAAGCTATAATTAGAAATATAATTCCCTTCAATAATCTTAATTAGAGCCATCTGACCATTGCTGACAACAATTTTCCTTCAGTTTCTTAGCTGTGAACTGACAAACTACTATTTTGCCCAGGTAAGCATATGCACATAATAACATGAAAAATATGTCTCTTCAATATCCTCCTTAATGTTGCAGAAAATCTATTGGCTTAAACACAAATTTAAAAGTGTATAAGTTAAAGAGAGAAGGGATTTTCAATAAAAGGCCCCTAACATAAGATTCAGAGGAAACTTCAGACTAGAGACCACTTAGTATAGTGAAAGCATAATTTCTGAAAAGTAGCTTTCATAAACTTTGAGGCTGGCTCTGCTTTTCCTGAAAATAGTGAGGATCTTCAGTGGAATCATTTCAAAAAAGAGCTGTCATCTCAGCTAGTTACCTCAACTTTGTAAGCAATAAGCTCGGTGTTTTATGCTAGACCTCATAAATGCATTTCCTTTTTGACATTGTTTTTGACAGTTTCTGCCAGCAGAAATAGATGTTTGCTAGTAAGAATAAAAAAAAAAAAAAAACAGCAAGAGAACACATTTTGCAAATCTAAAGCATTTTATAGGCAAATACAGGCACATCCAACCTATGGCCTACAAGCTGCATGCAGCCTAGTACAGCTCATACTGCTGTTTGGCCTTTCCCGATGACTTCATAGTGGCAGCTCTTCCCTAGCATTGCTCAGAAACAACCAAACTGTTGATCTCTTATTGTCTCTGTCTGGGCTGAAACCAGGACAAAGGGAGGCACAGTTCAGTGCTAACTCAATATGGCAGATAATTTTATGCACTTGATACATTGGCTAAATATAGTCCTGTAAACAGTGAAAAATATGGAGCTTTGCTTTCCATTTTGATAAAGGAATTTGAGAATAAATTTCAAGATTGCTAAAAAAATTGTCATTTTTTTGGTATATCTGCAACTGCCTTTTCAGTCATCATAAATACATGACCTGCGAATTCTCATAATGGAACCTATAGAGTTGCACTCAGATCTTCTGCTTAAAAATCTGATCATGTCTCCTTACCAGACCTTCATAAGTCCTATCTTACCAGAGAAAAATATCCCTTACTTAACAATCACTCTTTATTTATGTCATTGGTTTTTGGCAGCATGACCATTTGTGAACAAATTTTCAAGAATGAAGCACAAGAAGAGTAAATTTTCACTAAAAGTCTCTGGTGAACACCTTGAAAACTCATTGTGACTACTTCCACTGAATCAGACTGATGTCTTAATTTCACAAAAAATGGTAAATATACTGTTATATTTGTGTTCCTATCTTTTTATGTTTTAATAAATATATGCTAAAAATAAAAGGTTTGTTACTTATATACATCACTATTTTATGTAGCTTATATGTAGCCTAAGACAAGTCCTCTTCAGTCAGTGTGGCCCAGGCAAGCCAAAAGATTGGATACTCACGGGCAAATGTATTGTGAAACGCTCAGATGATTGGCTTTTTTTCTCAGGATCTGCTGAGACATCATCTTCAGTGACAGTTTTGTCTGTTTGTAAACTGAACAGAAATTCAACCTGAACCTTGAAATTGTGTTCTGCTGTTTTACTTTTTGCAGGTCCATTGAAACATGATGTTTTTCCACTGCTTTTGCCAGCAGAGAGAATTCTGTTTCATGCTCAAGCAGTGGAAAAGTCCTCCTATCCCTATTAGGACTGGTGGGCCTCAAAATTTTAACAAGTACATGAAAATTCTTATTTTAATAGGTGAGGAGCTCAAAACTTTCAGTTGGTTTCTCTAGGAGTACTTTGCTATTTGGTTATAGCTATTTGAAACGTTCCTATGAAAGGTGCTTAATATGTATTTTTGCATTGTCAAGATAACTTTTTTTTCACAGAGTTCATTAAAAAGAGCCATTTAGCAGAGACTTTTATGATCTACATTTATCCAGTAAAAAAAGTTGAGCAAATGGTTCATTAATAATGATGAATTGAAACACCGTTAAAAAAAAAAAAGGAATGTTGTTGATGCCAGACCTAAATTCATTAGTGCTTCCAAACCATAGCCTTAAAGTTTTTTAATATGTCATTTATTTGGTAATTTTTTCCATATGTTTGCTACCTTCCACGTTAAAAAATATTTCCTTTACACATTCTTTCTTTCCCACTTCCTGTTGCTAAAAAGCACCCTGTAGTATAACTTCTTTTCATAGGTACTGGGAGTTGAGTAGATCCATTTTATACAATTCTGTAAAAAAAAAAAAAAA
>VXAB01000466.1:18870-37646 GCA_013399175.1 Odontophorus gujanensis
AAAAAAAAAGACATCCCAGACAAGATCTTCAGATGGTTCTAATCAGCATAAGAGTTCAAGAAACTGTACTAATACAGACCAGCTGAGGATTTGCCCTGCTTTATGTTAAAAAAAAATTAAACCAATTTTTTTGTCTTTCTATGATCTTTAATGTATGAATAATAAAGGATGATATTCATTCTATGTGAAATTCATCCCTCCTCAAAAGGAAATCATGCCAGTCCATGCACCAATGAAGTATTTATCTAGGAATTCATGTTCTTATAGGGGAAGTTTGTTTTATTATATGTCTTAGTGAATCTCTTCACTAATGGAAAAAGCTGATACCAAAAGGAAAAGCCAAAATTCCTACAAATTTTGATGGAAGTAAAAAAACATCAGTGGTAACACTGATCTTTAAAAATTCATTCTCTAGCCCCTTACTAGTAAGAAAAAAAAAACAAAAAACAAAAAAAAAAGCCAACAAGAGGTTCCTCTTGCAAACTGAATGGAAAGCCAAAGTGAGGTATGTCAGAAGGTTGCATTTGGTGAAGGTAGCTGCAAGCTTTGTCCTTGCACAGAATAGGTCATCAACCACGTGACAGCAGTAGAGAAATCAGGGACATATGTCCCATTCTGAGATACCGCATATTCAGCATTACATTAATGGCAGTCACATTTTTGGATTAGAGTTAGCTTTTGTCCCATCTCTTTGGAATGTTGTCAGAAAAAAATTACATTTACCCACAACATACCAAGACACATACTCAGTTTTCCCTAATCCTATTGTGTTTTTATGGAATGGTTTTTACGGAATGAGGATGTAAAGCCCAAGCCCAGTAAAGCATATAAGCGCTACATTAATTTTCAGAATGTGAGCAGTCAGTGCAATTATACTTAGCATAATTAAGTGTTTTGGACTGGTGTCTCACATCACAGTGCACTGGACATATTCCAGACTGTTATGACTACCACACACTGCCTATGTAAAATTCTATTGCTATTCTTTATTTCCCTTCCTCTGAATCAACAAGTTAAATGATTGGGGCAAATCAGTTCCTTTGCAATGCTTACTCTGTCACTGTGGAAGGATTTCTACGCATCTCAGCTGGAAATCTTTGCATACCAGATCCAACTGGTAACGTAACATAGTGAACATATGTGCAAAGAAAAGGAAAGGACAAGTGTTTCTCCCAGATGGTTGAACATTTTTGTTTCCCTCTCAGGAACTCAGAGAAGAGCTGCCAAGTTCCAGCCACAGAGATGAAGCAGCTTTGTTCATTGCTGGGAAAAAAATAATAAATTATAATGGACAGCTGAAAGTATAGTCGTTGCTTTCTCCATCCTTTGCTGCCCACCCTTCCCTGTCCACAACTGATTTCTTACTTCCCACAGTAAGAGTCTCCCTGTCAATAAACTATTCTGGCTCCTCAACACCCAAAGAGAGGGATAATCGCCACAATCCTGTTAAGATCATTATTTGGGTTCTTTCTTCAGTAGACTGTTTCATATAGCTATAATGATAAGTGTGATTGATAGAAACAGTGCTTATTAACAAGCAATGCATTTGGATAGAACTAGGGTTGATGCATATTGAACATAGACCTCTGATTCATGGTTCTTTGTTCATCTCTATCTTGTTACTGGAGTCCCTCTTCCCTGTTATTGTTTCTTCTCTATATTCTAGGGAATACCCATGTTGCTCAACAACTGACTTAGCTCTGTATATTTTGCAACTCCTAATGAGCAGGTTTTTAGCCAGGTTTTCTGTCTGCAGCCTACCTCCACCTCATTGACCAGTGGGAATTTCTGTCTGATTTGGTCCAGTGTCTTCTGGTGCTAAGAAAAATTCAGAGAGGAAAGAATGGGAAAGGGAGGGGGGTGAGCAGGAAATGATTTTGAGAAAGAGTAAGAAGAAAAGCATGGGAAGATGAGGGAGTAGCAAGGAAAAGGGAGGAACGCTTGCTAAAAGGAAACAGCAAAGAACTAGACAGAAAACTCAGTGTTTTTGAGAATGATTAAGACGAGCTGACCACCAGCACAGAAGAGTAACACAGGGAAGGGAGAGCTATGGAGAGGCCAAAGGGATTTTCAGAATTGATGCAACAATTTCAAAAGCTGGGAGACGCTTGATGCAACATCTTTGAAGAGCCTTTTTAGGGAGAATCTTTGCTTCAAATAGGAATGTTGACATCTCTGCTGACAGCAAGAGAAAGATGCTCACCTCCTTTTTCTGGTATCAAAATGTAGTAATGGCCTACAAATGGAAAAGATTAGGAAGGTTGGCGTAACTATATTATTTCTGCAACAGGGACCAATTTGGCCAACACAGAATAGCACTGGCTGCAAGTCTCACAAATCAGCCTTCCTGGTGGTAGCTGAGTACTTTATTTCCTAGTCCCTATTGAAATAAGTGCTAAAAAGGCATATGAACAGGAAAAGAAACAAACCAAAAGTTTAACTAAACAATTTAGCACATTAGGAAAAAAAAAAAAAAAAGGGGGGGGGGGGGGAAGAGAAAGAAAGATCTTGGTTTAAGTTCAGGGCAAAAGTTCATGCGGTTCTTACTGTAATACTGTAACTGAGCCATTTCACACAAAACATCTGTAACTGTTCTAATGGTCCCCCTATACTTTGTGATTAACATATTTTCAAGTAAGTCAAAATCTGAACTTTTCTTCAGAGAAATTGAACTCTTCTTGGAGAAAAAAAAAAAAGACTCAAATCTTTTCCCACCCCTTCATACTTGTTCTTATAGCCAAAGGACTGGAGCCCTTAAATGCATGTTCAAGAGCTAGATTGACTAGTTGTCCTAAGTACTACTTAAACACCATAACACATCACCTTTAATGGAGAGAATAATCATCTATTCTGTGGATGGCCAAAACACTTGACAGAGGGACAGACGCACCATTGCTGATGATGCTCAAAGCCAAAGTCCTCTTGAGTACCATTCAGAGCAGTACCACAAATGTGTAAGGAATCTGAATGTCAGACAGTGGTGCCTACAGACTTCAGCTGTGTACAGGCTGAAAAGTGCTCAAGAGAAATTTGAGAATCCAGACTTTGTTCTTGGGAACTTACCATGGGGGTTAGATGAAACTAAACTCCAGATCTTTATGGGATTTAGCTCTGAGAACCCTCTCTGGAGGCACCGAGTCAAATGGAACAGTGTAAATACTCTTTCACATCAACACTATCAATTTCTTTCCCAACTTCTTTCTAAGCTGTCTGCTTTTTCTACCATCTTTCTCAGCAGATGCTACTAAGCACAAAGACATAGCCTGCAGCAGAAATGCTGTCAACTTCCACACAGAGCTTCTGCTTGTTGGCACTGACTGCACCAGAGGCTGTGCATGGAAACAGTACACTTTCCAAAGCTGGAAACAGCCGTTGCATGCAGACTATTACCCCACAGTGCCATTACAATGCAAGTGTATTTGGAAGAAATTTTTTTTCTTTCTTTGTTGATTAATTTGGATGGATTTCTTCGAATTAACTGGAAAGTCCCATGTCTGATCTTACTTAATCTGATAATTAGTAACTTAGATAGCTTGGTATAATGTAAATAGTTTTTTTCTATGCAACCCAGTATTAAAAACAATCTAGACCTGCAGGCACTGGAGGCCTCCAGCTCCTATTGATGTAGGGTGTGAATAATCATGTCAAACTTCTTTTTTGGAGACACTCCTTGCTTTGTCATCTTCTGCAAAGGTTGTGCACAGATTCAATCAGAAGATTTCAAGGAATTTTTTCTTGTATATAGTATTTTCTTGTATACTGAAAGAAAATATCCTGTATATTTTCTTGTATATTGAAGGTAAGAAGGTGATTCAATCAGAAAAGACTGAATAAAACATCAGAAATGAGCTGCAAATATCCCCTTATAGAATAGAGACAGAAAAGACTTGACATTGACTCATCCTGGTAGGTTTACCACAAATATGAGATTATAGGCAAAATGGACCAAATCCATAGGTAACTATAAAAGCCATAGAGGCTGATACCACTGCTGTGAATTGGCATCGATACCAATAAAGACAGTGACCTACCTGGGTCTAAAACTCAGTCCTAAGGATTATAACTTAGATCTTGAATTTTATCTGGGATAATCTTGATCATCTTTAAGTACCCCTACCTGGAAAAGTCAGAAATGGTTCCACAGTTAGCTTCCTTTTTATCCTATTCTGTAAGCTTCTTCAAGATATTTTTCTTGAAAAAATGCTCAGCATGCATTACACCCCCAGCATGACATTGCCAAAGTTCCTCTATGAGATATAACGAGAATGAAGGTAGCATTTTATTATGAAAGTCTAGATGTGTGAATCAGACGTTACTTTTCATCCTGCCATCATTGGTACCACCAGTCCTGCCCAATTAAATCATTCCTATAATTATCTCTCAACGGAAACTTTTGTTACCATTTTGTTACCAGACGGCAAGGAGCAAGGAAGCCCCAGAACTCTGCTGAAATGAATGAGAGTTTTTAATGGGTTCCATTGCAGCAGCAATCTACTGCTGTGATGTATTTCAGGGGAGTCTGTGTTGCTGCTGGCAGTCATCTTTCTATGAGGAAAGATGTGAAGTTCCTTACTGAAGTTCAGAACTTCAAACTGTGGGATCCACCACCTAAACCCACTTGAGAGACACATGACACAATAATCTAATGAATCATAGGATGTTTCAGTGGGTGTTATTTAATGAAGTACATGAAATACAGAAACAGATTGAAGCAATTGTGAGAGAGACTAACAAAAAGGAGAAATACTAAAAATTTGGCCCTGAGAAAATAAGGAGTGAGAGAGTACTTCTTGGGCAGTATGCTTTCAGGAAAAGATGTATGAAATTGCACACTAAGAATCTTCCTTCTATTGTTGAGCTTAATTTATATTCCAGGAGACATATACTTAGGCCTCTGAAGACGTAGAATAAAAGTAAAAAAGTGATGAAGTCTCCTCAGCCATGAGACTATTGTCCTTTCAGTGGATAAAATATATTACTTTTAGTCTTAAATAAATTTATTCTGCTTTTGAAAGCTGGGATTAAATATTAACTTTGTCTGAAGAACTTCAAAATATCACCATGTTCAAAAGGAGGAGACTTGGGCTGTTTTCTTTATGACCTGTTTTCTTTCAGTGAAAATCTTCCTCCAGGAAATAAAAGTACCACAGATCTGAATTTTCCCAAGACACTTTGGCTTTTGCCACTTTTAGAAACAAAAAAAATATAAAAAAATAAAAAAATAAAAGCCAAAAAAATGTTATCTGTGTTTTTCAGCTACTCAAAAAAAAGAGAAAGTGTTGGAAGGCAAAACTCTTTTTTCTTAAGAAATTGAAAATAGTGAAACAAACCATACACACATATATAACCATAACCATTCCATTTGGAAGAGAGAAAAGAAGAAATGGAGGTTATCTTACCTGCTACTATATGTAAAAACACAGTCAGGAATAGGCTGGCTGTTTCTCACTAGCATGCTTTTCTACTCTCTGTATCAATCTCTGTGTTTGACAGAAAACATGTTTAAATGATAAATACTACAAACCAGCCAAGTTTTTTACTCTCTTACTGTCTCCTGCACAGTAAATCAGGAATTACTCCATTCAACCTATTACATATTCCAGATTTGAACCAGTGAAAATCTGAGCAGAATTTGGCTTCATGTCTCAGGTGTGGCTTTATTTATGATTAAACTGGCAATATGGTAACAGTGAAAAAGGCCAGATGAAGACTTCTGGGACATGAATTGTGCTGTCCTGACAAACAGGGACAAAGTGATTTATTTATCTTCATAACTGGCAGTGAGCACTTTGTGAGAATGACAAAATGTGTTCTTGAGTGGAGCTATTGGCTTGGAAAGATTATCAGAGCATTAGCTGAGCAAGGCAGAAGGTAATGATGGCACAGAAGGGCAGAGATATAAAGGTTGAGCCTCCTTCTACACCCCACATATAATCACAGGATCACAGGATCGTGCTTATCCATCCCCTATTTATAGCCAGTTAAAAAATGTTTCCCGATGCGAGCAAAGCCTCCTATGCTTCAGTTTGGGCCAATTGCCTCTTGTCCTGGCACTAGGCACCACTAAGAAGACCCTAGCTCCACTCTCTTCACAACATTTGAGGTATTCAAGGTGATCCTCCCAACCCTCCTCTCCTCCAGGCAGAACAGTCCCAACTTCTTCAGCCTTCCCTCATTGAAGAGATGCTCTAGTTTCTTAATCATCATCACGGTTGTTCATTAGATTTGATTGACTCACATTCAACTTGGTGCCCACCAGAACTCCCAGGCCTTTTCCTGTGGGGCAGTTTTTCAGCTGGGTGCCTTTGACATGTCCTGATGCCTGAGGTTATTCCTCAGGTGCAAAACTTTGCACTTATCCTTGTGAACTTCAAGAGGATCCTGTCAGCCCATTTCTCCAGATAGTCCAGGTCCCTCTGAATAACAGCATAGGCCTCTAGCGGCTCTTCCCAGGTCTGCATCATCTCCAGACTTACTGAAGGTACATTCTGACCCAACATACAGATCATTAATAAAGATTTTAGATAAGACTGGACCCTGTATTAATCACTGGGGTTCACCACCGTTTGTCAGACACTGGTGGTGTGTGACACTCATTTGTCACTTTTATTTGGAGGTCCTTTCAGTCACAGCACCATGGAAAGGAATTAAGTAACCCAGTGAGAGTGCATATCTCCTTTCCCACTGACCTTACATTGTCAGCACCAGCAGGAGGGGAGGAGACTGAGGCACTGGAACAAGCTCCCAGGTTACAGCCCCAAGCCTGCTGGAATTCAAGATGTGTTTGGACAATGCTCTCAGGCATACACTTTGATTTTTAGGTAGCCCTGTGTGGAGCCATGAGTTGGATTCAATGAACCCCGTGAATCCCTTCCAACTGGAGATATTCTACGATTCTATGATACTGTTAAGCAATTATTCTTACTGGCTTTGTTAACATTTTGCCCTAGTGTCACATTATGCAGTGACGTCAATGAAGTGCATTTAGCACAGTAAACCACAACTGCACTCTGCAACATTCAACTATGTTACATCACCAGTGAGTTACAACTCTGTCCTCTGCAGCTGTTCTCACGCTATTAAAAAATATAACCCCTTGAGTGCTGCCGAATGTACTCACATTCCCATGTCAAGCCAAGATGACACATTGTAAACACCACATTGACGCATGGAAAGGTCTGGTACAGTGCTTCCTGTCTTTATGACTGTAACAGAGGATTACCAAAAAGACTGAAAACATTACGTCCATTCTGCTCCAAAACACTGACCTCCAGTGGCCAAACCAGATGTCACAACGTCCTCCACTTCAGGACAAACGTGTAATATATTTGGGTGTTTATATTTCCAGTACTCCAGTTCATCTGGTGAGGCAAATATTCCCATAAAAACGTTAAGCAGAGGGCAGATTTCCTCATAGATGTCTTACCTTATGCCATAAGCCTTCCCCAAAGCAAAGTCCCAGTCAGGGCCTGTCATACAAGATGGGGGTTTCTGTTGTTTACAGTGAACACTTGATAACCAGCAGCTGGACAAAATTGTTCACAAATCTTTCTGAACAGGCTGCAGCTAAAAGTAAACTTACAGAGACACTTAACTGTGTTTCTAGTCTAAATTGCCACTAACAGTTTATTTTTTTTTTTTTTTTTTTTTTCTGCCTTGAATGCACACACCGATGTGTTTGAGTCTCCTTGCCTTTGGAGCACGTGATGACTGCCGCACAAATTCACCTGGGACAGTCCTGCTTTTCTGTCATTTGTCCCAACAAAATGTCAAAGTCCCTTACCACTGCAAATCCCAGAAGCAGGTAGAATGCTTTCTGCTGGCACGTAACAACATTTCACAAGTAATTGTTACAACTAGGACACTGAGGTAGGGCTTGTACAAAACCCCAGATGTGCTCATGACTCCTTAAGCAATGCCAAATTTGGTTCACCATATGTTTACATGATAATTCCACATCAAAACTATGATGTGGTAACTCAACTCAGCCAGCACAGGGAAAATCCAGCGAACTCCTCCCATTTCTTCACAAGCCAACAAAAGAGCTCACACACCAGCCTTTCAAAAGATGTGTAATAATTAAAGTCCCTCTGCGTTCCTGCAAGCCAAGTGCTTCCAAGGGCTCAAGCTGAGACAACCCACAGTGATCTGATGTGTGTTTTCTTACAGGCGTACAATAAACACAGGGCTACATTTCTGAAAAGCATATGTGTGATTTAAGAGTCTAACTTTTCACTTTAGGTATCCACATTTAATTGAAAAACAAGGCAACCCAAATTTTTTAAGATAGGTAAGCAGTAAAATATATAGTCAAAACGTATTGAAGAAGATAAAAAATCTTCTTTAAATTTTAATGGTACTTGATGAACTGGAAGAGGAATGAATAAAACTCCTGGAGGCTGTGTCAGTGTTTACCTCATTTTAGACACTTGCATCTGAATGTCGTGGGTGGATGAGAAGATACAATCCTCAGTAAAATAAAGTGTAAATATATATATGGTTTACCTTGCTCTATATTTGAAATCCTCAAAATCCTTGATCATGAGATGAATGGCAGAAACGCCTCTGGAGACACTCCAGAGAGTGTTTTTTTTTTTTTTCAGTTGGCAAACTGATCTGTATGACAGCTCAGTATTTTAGAAACAGTTTTCTATGCCCACACCTCCACTCATCAAATGTTTACAGCAGCATTTCAGTGAAAGAATGCTTAGAAACTATCAATTTTTATTACGTGTAGTTGCAAGAGCATGTTTACAGGCCTGATGACGTCTAGGTATTTCAAGTAGCAAAGCTTTGAAAAACAGGTCTGAAAGACACAGTAGTATCCATTCCCTCTCTGAGATATGTGTATATAGTCCAGTAGCATACAGCACAGAAGACGAACAGTGTAGTGCAGGGTAATTATGTCATGCACAGTGGATTACAGGGAAAAAAATTCAGGAGTGTGGAAGACTGTCACCTGTGTCAGCAGCAGCACAGTGGTCTTTCAGCTTGCAGCACCAGCATTCAGCATCCCCTTGCTTCTAACCTTGCTTCTAGCTCAATGACTGCAATATCCTGAGCTGTACTCCTCACTACGTCCAAACATGTCCTGCAGGGCTGTGCTAGCATCACATCTGGACAAGACAGAATATACAGCTGGAGGAAAAAATGCATGGCAAAGAATGCTGTCATCCACACATGCACATCTTGGAAAGCCTGGAGGGTTATAAGAAAGGGACACACATCAGCAGGGTTTTGTTTTGATGTTGTGATAGGACAAGGGGAGGTTTAAATTAGATATAAGGAACAAGTTTTTTACAGTAAGGGTAGCGAAGCACTGAAACAGGTTGCCCAGAGAGGTGTCAGATGCCCCATCATTGGAGATACTTAAGGTCAGGGTGAGTGGAGCTCTGAGAAACCTGATCTAGCTGTAGATGTCTCCGTTCACTGCAATGGAGAAGGACTAGATGACCTTTAAATGTCCCTTGAACTCAAACAATTCTATGATTTCCATGATTCTATCTAAGGCATGAGTGTATATATACATCCTCAGTGAATCTTTGTGTGTGTGAATGTGCAAACGTATGTAGGTATCCCATTTTGCCCATTGCTATTTCTCCATCTAAACACTACAAAGGCAATGGCAAGAATGATGCACGTGGAGCGCAGTTATGGTCACAGTATAGCTGCAGTGTTGAAGCATTCTGCCTTGATAATCTTTTTCCAGCACACAGAATAAGTTCAAAATATGCATGCCAGCCCTGAGCAACTTTTGAAACAGAACATGTACAAAGGCACATATATCCTAAGCATCCCTGTTCGCTCTCCTTCTTGTAGAGATATATACATGACACAGTCACTAAATTTAGTAGTTGCTACAACAGAAATGGTATTATTGTTTTAAAATCAGGAAGTAACATATTCTCTCCATTCTTCAGTATTTATTTTTGTGAATTTTAACATACATTCAAAAACCAGGTTTCAGACATGAGCGCTGTCAATGATTACAGTTTTTTTCCCTTTTTCCTAGAATTGTCTTTCACTTAATGCTTTCCAGACTAGCTCAACCTTTCATAAACAGTGTAGTGGAACTGTAATAGCATTGCTGCAGGTTTGTTGTGAGTAAAGCTATATTAACCGGCTGGCTGTTGGGTTGGCAAGATTTGCCAGCTCTGTGATGCAAGGTTCCTCTTTTTCTTTCTTTTCTTTTCTTTTCTTTTCTTTTCTTTTCTTTTCTTTTCTTTTCTTTCCTTTTTTTTTTTTTTTTCCAGCATCATCCAAATCTCTTTCTCTTTTCCAGAGTATTATATAATTTGCCAGTTTTTTAGTTTTTTTTTTTTAATTTTTTTTTCCAGTGCACTTAGTGTAATATATCCCTGAAGCAGAGAAACAGCTATATTTTGACATTTGGCAAAAACAAAGCACAGAAAATAATGGCTCAGAAACAAAGTAAGACAGTCTTGTCTTCTGAAAGGTGGACAAAAAATGAATATTCATGATTGTAGGCCAAACTTTTCAATTCTGTAGACCTAAAATTAAGCAGTACATGTACAACGATCCTAATCTGCTTCACTGTATCAGACATTCTGAGAGTAAGATCAAGTTCATGAGGAGTACCTAGAATGACAGGCATTAAGTTTCACTATTTATTTATAATTTTTTTAATAGTTCAGTTAAAGATAAGTGGCCTTCTCACTAGAAAAGAGACTGCTAACTGAAGAATTAATCTTCAAGTGTCACATATAATCTCACAAGGAAATGAACTTCTTGGCATTCTTCTGGTTTCTTTATGCCCTCATAGCCAAGAGTGAGGGAAGGTAGGAAGAAATCTGAATAGGTTGTGGGAAGAACACCAGAGGGACAACACTATGGCACAGACTTCCAATTTAATTAAAGGCCATGGAGGCTTTTCTGGTAAACTAGTACTTGAATTAATATGTTCATAAATAGAACTGGCCAGGGAAATGAGTTTCCATTCTGTGATAATTTCCAAGTTACCAGAATACTTTTTTATCCTGATTTGGGAGAAATAAACAAACTCTTGAAAATTTTCACGGAACTAAAGTCTAATTTTATTTAGTTGCAGAAACTCTTAAACATGAGGTGTTTCCAAAATGAAATGTGTTTCCCAAGATCCCTGGCAGTCAGTGACTGCGTAAGACACAATTATTGTTAATAGTAACAGGAACAGCCATATGTTACGGAATGTTACTCCAAAACTAGTTATTGGTGAGCTTCTGCGTAACCAGCACATTGTGACTGTGCTAGCTACAGGATGTAATGGCCAGGATTCCTCAGACAGGAGGCCCAGAGCACCTTAAACAGCAAGACTCCAGAGCTGAGAGACTCAGAGGGCATGGGGCCTTCCACCTAAGGTCATTTGAGTGCTAAGTTCAATTCAGAGACAGAGAAGGCGGAGATTCATCACTAAGTTCCCCTCCCTGGACACAAGAATCCCTGAGCTCATGCCAGACAGTTTCTCCAGCTACCTGGAAAACCCAGGGATCTCCAGTCCTTTATCCACCCTTCAGATGCCTGCCAAGGTGGTAGGAAAGGAAGAGACCAGGAAATCTGGCAGGTTTCTAACTAAAGCCCAACCAACATGTAAAGCTGAGATCCCACCTGTCTCACCAGGATGCAGGAATGATCCAGCCAGCTCTCACATTCCTTGCCACCCGTTCTTCTAGAAATGCAGGAAGCACAACACCACAGCTGTGTGCAGTTCATTTGCTGCAAGAGTCCACTCTGGCTGCCTGGGAAGCTACACTTCTTTAGTGCACCTCCTTGTGCAACACCACTCTGCAGAAACAAAGCCTTATATGACACAACTACTTAAAAGCCTGAAATGAACCAGAAACACGGTACATCTAACTTTTAAAAATAAGCAATAGGAAATTCTATTCTTACTGAAGAACATAGTTTGCTTTCTTTCTCAACTTCACCAGCAGGTTAGCCTCTGCAAGTGTGACAGCCTCTCTCCTGTCTCTAATGTTTGACAGGGGAAAAAAATGATCCTCTGGGATTCTCTCACATTACTTTTTTTTTATTTTAAAGGTCCAGCATGCTTGCTTTTCTTTTTCTTAAGCTTTGAAAAGGACAGACTCTCTGCTGGAGTTAAAATTTGTTGTTTCAAACCAGTCCAGTTTCTTTGTAAAACAGAGGAGACAATAGATGTCAGCTTCATTTTCACATGTAAGGAATGATAGGACGCTCCTAGGCAGAATCACACAGCATAGTTATGATAGCAAGTGTTGAATTTCCACAGTGGTAGTTCTGAATTTCTCCAAAGCACAAGGCTGACCACCTCTTTCTATTTCCTCTCAGGTATGACTTTGAAACTTAGGACATGAGACTGGAAGGAACATCAAAGCAAGTACTTTGTTACTCAAGGAAACAATTCACTATAGTTCTATTCCTGAAAAGACCATATAATCCTTTTCTTTCTCAGCCTTCATTTTGGTAGGCTAATCTAGCCAAGTGATCTTGGAGTTTGTCTACATCTGTGTCACATTGCCAAGCTGGGAAGCTACAAGCCAGGTCTGACCCAGGAGCTGCATAAAAGCCTTCACGCAGCACCATGCCAGAGTTTATATGTCTTGCTGAGAGGCTGGGCGTATTGTCTTGAGCATAATGCTGAGCTATTGCTCTTCTGTGGCTCTAATGAACATTGTTGGAGTAATCTGTGATGAGACTACCCCAAGTGATGCCCTGCCAGGAGCATCAGGACCTGATATACCTGACCCTAGCAAGGGGTAAGGAAGGAGTCAGCACATTCGTAAGTAGTCAGCAGCCTGTTGCCTCCACCAAAAAGCACAGCAGTTTACAGCCAGTTGCCTTGTATTTGTCTCATTTCCCTTGGAAAAGGTAGTCTGCAGGGCCTGGCTGCAAGCCAGACTGATTTCCCTAAAAGACAATGTGTCCCTCGGACCATGGAGTATCACAATTTCATGTCATCAACAGGTACTCTTGGAATGTTATCTTTCTCAGTCAATGATTTTTACTGAAAACATTAAGTAAGATTAACCCAATATGGATCTTTTATGAATGCTCTAGCAACCTCCTACTAGCCTCAGTGTTCCCTCTTCAGCAAAGTCCATGAAGTTTTCCTCTAGCCAGTTCCTTACTCACCTTGTAATTTTACTTCTAATTCCCATTTATTTCAGTTTAACTAATAATTTCCTACGTGGCACTATTTCAAACACTTTATTGAAATCCAGACAGATCTACTGTATTCCTCAAGTGTAAAAATCCATCTTTATTAAAGAAAAATATTGGGCTAAACTTCAAGACCAGCCTCTGGTAACCTTATATTACATTTTATCCGATTTTTCTTTTATCTCCACGTGCTTCATTATTTTTCCTTTAAGATTAGTCCTCAGTCTTTTAATATGGTTCAGGCTGCACTAATATATTTGACGTTACCCACAACATTTTTTCTACTTTTTTTCTGTTCCTTCTTTGAATAATAAAACCAAGTCATTCAACTTCTTAAATATCCGTTGTATTTAGCTTTGGAATTCCAACACCTTCACAGTTTAGGCTAAAACTTAAGTTTATCAAGTTTTTCTCTCATCTCAAGTGCTTTAATTTCCACTTGTGCCCTTACAGACTAATTAGCTGTGCCACTTCGGACCCATGTTCTACATCAACTGCCCTTATTAAAAGCACTAACTCCTTGTTTCACAAACAGTATTGAAGTACAGTTCTTGCTGGCCCCAAGACTTTGCAACCACAATGGCAATAGAAAACCATCCCATAAGTTCTCCAGTTCAGGATGATTTTATTCTAGGAGGTTGTGCAGGTATAGGATATGCCTGCTTTTTTATACATTTGTTACAGAGTTGTACAGAATTATTTATTCAGAATATTATGTACCTCTGGTGTGGAACATGTGTTGAGTTAGGTGAGAGTATTACATTTCTCACTGTATTAAAATCACAAATAATTTAGAGTTGTCTGTACTCACAAAATTGTGAGTATATAGAAAAAGTTGTCATCCTCTAAAATTGCTTGCAGATCTTGGAATAATGCATAATGCTACAATATTATGATATTTTAACTATCAGACTGATAACAGAGCTATAAAGAAAGCATTACAATTTTATGACAGTCATGTGAATAAATCACGTGTATTTATTGTTCTTGAAAAGGCCAAAAGCTCTTAAACTCTGGATTTCCTTCAGATTAAGGAAGAAAAAAAATTGGAAAAAAACCACACACACACACACACACACACAAAAAGTTATTGTTCTTTGTTCACTATTGACTAGATAATAGGAGGTTACTTTTAAATGGCATTGTATGGTTATTGTTATTGGAAGGCTGTTTTCTACAACAAAGACTTCAGTGCCTGCAAAACAGCCTAGTAGTTCTGAGACCTCTACTCTGGAAACAGATTTCCTTGATAAAGAAAACAAAGTGAATGCCAACATCAAATAATCCTAAACATTCAGCAACCTTTTGTTCTATATTTTTCTTACACACCTACAGTAATATGGGAAGAAACAAAAGATCTGCTCCTTTGCAGGATTCCCAGTGTAGGCTGAGAGTCTTGGTGAGAAAGTACACACTCATACAACTGCATACATGCCTAAGCAAGAAGGGCCAAAGGAGCAGGTTACCCTGACAATGTACTGATATTAGCCAAGTGTGACCTAATTTCTCCATAGAACAATCCAGGCAGAATTGCTTCCAAGGGATTTGCTTACAGAGAAAAAACATCCTTTTGGTATCTTCTTCATGTTGTTTTTTAGGACGAATGGGATTGTTTATTATCTTTCTTTGTTTTCTTTTTGAAATTAGCACCCCAAATGTTAACCTCTTCTTCAATGACTTATAAAGTGTTTTCTTACCTGCTTTTTCAAAATACACTGATTTGACAGTCAAGATCTATATTTAGTCAGCAAAACTGCCCTAAGGCTCTGCTCACTTTTGCAGTTTTGTTGTTCTAGGAACCAGGCAAACGTGTGAGAGCATGGACTTTCTCCTAAATCACTTGCACTAAGTAAAAATTCCAGTGGTAACTCAAAATCAAGATAAATCCAGATCAGACCATGCAAAGAAATAGTAAAGAAAGAAGTATAATTTTAGCCACATCTGAGTATATTAGAATGATTTATTAGTTTATTTTTTCACTCTGAAATGTAGAAACAAAATATGCAGAAAGCAGGCTAGGAATGCCAATGGCAAGTTAATAGTCTCCTCAGTCAGTCATTTTCTTAGTTTCTTACATTGAAAGTAAAATCCAGGGGAAAAGTCAAAACTTGTAGGACGTTGTTTAAATTATTCTAGAAGTGGTAACTTCCTATTTAGATAAAATATCCCTTGCACATCAGCCACAACAGGTATAGCTATTACTTTATCCTATAGGAACTTTGTCCAGTACTAATTAGAGTAACAATCAGATACAACACTATGCAGAAATAGCAACATATATGTAGAAAATGCAATGTAGCATATATCTACAAAATGCAAGCTCACATGATTACAGAAACAAAAATGAATAAAAGATTCAGGTTTTACAGGGACAGTGTGTATGCCTGACTTGCTTCTAGAGGCATTCCTGCATCACTTTCTAGAAACTAGGAAGTGTCCACATAACATAACTGTGATTGCTGCATGCTGCTTTAATGGTTAAAACTTAAAGAGTTCATACTAGTGACTTGTAAGGATTTAGCACACTGTATCAATATGAGGGTATCTGAGCCATTCTGGTATATATCCATTGTATTATTATCTATCTATATATAATTCTTCTGAAAGAAAACTCAAACACAGAGTTTTAAATACTCTGTTAAAAAAAAAGAAATAAAAACATGTCTTTTGGAGTATTCTTCTGTACGCCTCATACATACTTTGACACAGCTCTTAGCTGCTGTTAAGGAAGTTTCCAGAATCTGCTGGGAGTTATTTTATTTCTTGAGAATTCATTCAACAGAGCCATTTGTTGAGCATTATTATGTCTCAAAATCCATATAAGCACCACACTCATAATATGTTTGAGGACAGAGTAGAAGGAGACTGCGTAGATGCCACATACAACCACAGCACAATACCAGGTTGCAGACTAGGTGCTGAGAGACACTGTCACCAAGTGAAGCATGTTTGCGTTTGAGTACTGACAGGACAACATGATGATGTCTGCAGTGTGAGCACATTTCTAAGTGCAGAAGGATTATATATATGTATGTATATATTTAAAGATAAACTTTAAAAAAAGCAACATTTAGCAATGTATCATAAGATGAGAGACAGAGAAAAATGATATCTGACTGCTGCAGAACAGTGGTAAGTCAGTTTAATGTGTCGGAAAACATGAAGACCAAAAAAATAGGCATGAAATAAAAACAGTTCCCACTTGAGACCTCTGAAATTATCCATTACATCTACATAAAACTGGCAAATAATACACAGGGAACACAGGAGTTATATCTGGACCAACACATGGGTGCCAGAAAGCATCCTACAAAAGCACTAGATGATTCCGCTTAAATAACTGAACACAACCCCAGATTTTTAGTGCACTGAGGGTAGTATGTGGTTTGGGAGAGCTGCAAGGATACCAAAAATTTAACTTATTAAGTCTTCTTAGCGAACAAAGTCAGCTGTTGATAAAGCCATCAAGTATATGTACAACATTCTGCTTTAAAATTGTTTTATTCTCCAACACTTTCTGGTTCTGATATTTCCATCTACAACGTATTCTCAAATATTAACCAGGGACCATTTCTCTCCCCAAAGTCTATTCACCAATGTTCCTTGATGCAATTTCTCAGCACCAATAGCCTCTGTCTTTCACCCTTATTCTGTTAGGCTGCAGGCAGTGATAGTGCCTAGTCTTGCCTCATTTCACATTTCAGAACTTTGTCCTTCCTTACCTTTTAGAATTAAAATTTTAGAATTAAAAACATGCCTATACTTATTTTCACTCATTTTATTGTCTGAAGTGTTCCTTTTTCTCTTTCTTTTTTTTTTTTTTTGCAAAATTATTTTGCGCCTTGCTATTTGTTTCACTTGCTGTTACCAAATCATTTCAACACACATTCAACCATGTGGAGATGAGGTTTGAAAAATTTAAAATAGCTTTAGACATTGATTGCTGTATAGTTTTCCTTCACTATATTAAGGATTGCCTGCTTGCTATTTGGCTTTTAAGATCACAAATAAAATTCAAGATGTTAATCCTCGCTCGAGCAGTCCTTCATCATTCAACACCTGCTGGGTTTCTAAACTTGATTTCATTTCTCGGGTCCAGCCAAGCTACTCAGTCCAGAATAAAAGACATTTAAGTAGGTAACACCTTCATAGAGCTTCACCTTTGTTTGCATGTCAGGAGATTATTATGATTCCAAAAATGGGATTAGAACTGACCTAAACTCTCTCTCTGATATTCCAAAATAAATTCAAATAGTCAGTACCCAATCAACAATAGCTATAGAGATATTTCCTTTCTTTTTCCCCATGAACTGACACCAGGAGATCTGTAAAGCTCAATAGCACTCAAAGTTTCTGTTTGTACTACTAAAGTTAACTGAGAGTTCAGTGAATTACAGAGAAGGCCTATTGATATCTGTATCCACTGGTAATGTACCAAAACTCCTGCTGTGTTAAAGACAAAAAGAGTCCACACAGTAAATGTTAAACAGACAGGTCATTGATCCATTTGTTCTCCTGTGACTTTCCCAGGCTTGATGTCTTCTCCTGTCTTCCTGACTACACCCATTATCTGTTCCAGCAATTGGCCTACCGCACAGGATGAACTCTAAATGATACAAGACTTTGGTGAATCAGATATTTTCCTGTAAACATTCAGTATTTCAAACTAGAATTTCTTAAGGGAAACAGTTCCTATAAGGCAGAAAAACACTGAAAACATTATGTGTTCCACATTTCACAAAGGCACAGTATTTGTTTGTAAATATTTTGCTTTTACAGAATAGAACCTAGCCTCCTTTGTTTGCCTATCCTCATTTGTTTGAAATGATATCTCCCTTTGACATCACTTTGCAAAAAAATAAAAAATAAAAAATTAAGGCTCCTTAAAATTTTTCATGCAGCTTGCTTTGTTTTAGAATACTGGCACTCACCTCTAGTTTATGTTGGGATTTTTTGCCTATTTTGGCATACTTAGCACATTGTGTCCAATTGCAGATGGATGAGCTCCAATACACTTCAAGAGCTGTTGTCTTACCTTCAGGTATTTCTGTAATCTATTACAGTTCCTTTAGCTCCCTTCTAACACAGGAAACATTTTAACACAGAAGTAGGTATTTTTCTTTAATAAGAATTTTAAAAAATGAAAAAGAAAGTGGGGATAAACTGGCAACCTTTTTGTCAGAGTGTATCTGAGATACAGCTGGACTTTACATATATTTCAGGGGCCTTGTTTCATAGAATCATAGAATCACCAAGGTTGGAAAAAACCTACAAGATCACCCAGTCCAACTGTCCAACTATCACCAATAGTTCTTACTAAACCATGTCCCTCACCACAACATCTAAACATTCCTTGAACACCTTCAGAGTCACTGACTCCACCAGCTCCCTGGGCAGCCTATTCCAGCGCCTCTCTTTCAGAGAAGTATTTCCTAACATCAGTTTGAATCTCCCCTGGTGCAACTTGAAGCCATTCCTCCTAGTCCTGTCACTAGTTACAAGAGAGAAGAGGCTGACCCCCAGCTCACTACAACCACCCTTCAGGTAGTTACAGAGAGTAATAACGTCTCCCCTCAGCCTCCTCTTCTCCAGGCTGAACAATCCCAGCTCCCTCAGCTGCTCCTCATAAGGCCTGTGCA
>VXAB01000470.1:10777-33339 GCA_013399175.1 Odontophorus gujanensis
CCCAACCACCCCCACCCAGCCCTCCACTCCACCCCGTGCCCCCATACCTGACTGAGCCAGGCGGTCCCTGGCGTTGTGGCACTGGATCTGCTCGATCCTGTTGCACAGCGATGTCACTTTGGTGTGCAGACGCTCCAGCTCGTACGTGGAACAATCCAGCTGCAAGAACAGACAGCAGATGTGAGCTGAAAGGCACCCAGAGCCCCGTGCAGGAACGGCCCCACTCAGCCACCAAACACACCTCATAGCCTGAGCTCAGCACCCAAAGGGGAACTGTGGAAGTGAGTTAAACAGGACTGAGATGCAGCTGCTGGCTGAGCAGCGAGCTCTGCTCCTCTTTCTCTGAGCTGCCAGGGCATGGAGCACGCCCCATCCTCCAGCTCTGCATTTCAGAGGTAGGGCATACACTAACACAGCATGGACCAGTACAGGGTCACCCTAAGGATGAGGCTCTGCCTCAGCTACTGGAAATAAAGCAATCCCAGTGTGCTGTTACCTGCTGGATCCTATCAACCATCTCAATGACATGAATGTAGTCCAGGTAGACCAGCCCTGCCAGCTCCCAGTCCTGGATGAGAACACTGCGCTCCGGAGGGGAGAGGTCTTCCAGGAATCCCTTCAGGTACTTGTAGTTCTCATTAATAATGGCATCTAAGGAGAACAAACACAAGCAGCTAGCAAACAGGTTCCTTATGAGTCTGTGACATCTGTGGCTGGCAGCGTTCCCTTGATTTGTGACCCACACAGGGAGAGCACAAGGCTGCTCTGTTCCCCACAGCCCCATGGGGTCAGTGCTCCCCTCCCCCAGCCATTGCAACGTGTGCTGCTCACCTTCTGCACACCCTCTGGTCAGCACTGGGAAGCGAAGAACCACCACACCATGGAGCAAAACAGCTAATTCCTAACAGCCAGCCCTCCTGAATCCATCCTCCTGCCAGGAGCAGCTCCAACCCTTCCCAGCACACATGCTCCCGTTCCCATCCTATTTCAGGAATGGGGTGGTGAGCAGCACTGGGAAGCCAACCTGCCCCTGTACTCAGCACTGGTGAGGGCTCACCTCAAGGGCTGTGCTCAGTTTGGGGCACAGAAAGGACAAAAGAAGGTCCAAAGAAGGACAGTGAGGCTGTGAAAGGCTTGGAGAGTGTGCCCTACGAGGAGAGACTGAATGGGGCTGCTATATCTGAAAGGTGCCCACAGTGACAGCAGGGTTGGGCTCTGCTTGCTGATGACAGTGACAGGACGAGGGGAAATGGCCTCAAGTCGTGCCAGGGTAAGTTCAGGTTGGAGATCAGGAACCAGTTCTGTACAGAAGGGGGCGTTAAGCACTGGGATGGGCTCTGCAGGGAGGTGGTGCAGTCACCATCCCTGGATGTGTTTAAATCCATTTGGATGTGGTGCTCAGGGCCATGATTTAGCAGAGGGCTGTTGGAGTGAGGGCAGTATGGTCGGGTCGTGGTTGGACTCGATGATCTCTGAGGCCTTTCCCAACCCGAGTGACTCTGTGCTCCCGTGGTGCTCGTGGGCACCGTTCCAGGGACAGAAGGGGAAGAACAGTTCCGGACTCACCCGAGGCGAGGTGACGCACAACCAGCTTGTGACACTGGTTCCAGTGCCCGGCCTTGAACAGGAAGAGGGCTTCTTTGTGCCTGTCTCCCTCCATCCGGGCTCGAACGGCCTTTGCTTCGTGAATCCACTCGGTGGGGACGCAGAGCCGCTGTGTCAGGAAGGTCTCCTTGGCCCACGACTCGGGGGTCTCACTCAGAGCGCAGTGCCGGCCCAGCAGCTCACGCACCGCCCTCTCACGTATGCTGGGGGAGCAGAGGAGGGGTGGCTGTTACATCACACTGCCCCTGGGCACGATCTCTGAGCCCCCAGCCCCACTCCCACTGCAGCTCAGGGTCCCACCCACCCACGGCCTCGGGCAGTGCTGCTGGGTGAAGGGTTTCCCCTCACTTCTCACTACTGCACCTGAACAACATGGCCCTGAAGGCAGACACAAAGCTTAACTGCAGCTATGGGGTGGAAAAGTGATTGCTAAAATGCATTCATTGCAATTGTAACAAACAGCAAGAGCCAGCCTGGCAACAACGATGGAGCTTTCCCATCACACACACTCGCCACCGCTCAGATCCAAAGCAGAGTGCTCTGCACTGATGATGTTTTCAGGCCAAGCTCTCCATGCAGCAAGCTTCCCGAGCCCCAGAGGAGCCCACCTCACCCACTTCAGTTCCTACATTTGCTTCTGCAGAGAAGCATCGTGACACCAAACAGCCCCTGCTGCTCTGTAACCCCGACACACAGCTCTGCAAGCAGTGTGACATCCCCCAGCCCCGCAGCTCCTGCACAAAGCACAGGAGCTGTGCCAACTCTGGTCCACAGAGCAGAGAGCGCATCGTTCTCGAGGCCAAAACCACCCCAAAGGTTTGCTCACCAGGTATCGGGCTCATGCAGCACCACAAACACAGCCCACTCCCACAGGCCTTCGCTCTCCAGCTGTGCAGCATAGCTGGCGTTCAGCACGCCCTGCCCCTGCCTGCACAGGTGGCTGTAGTTCAGGGCACGGAGCACCTCCCACAGGTGCCAGCTGAGGCGATAGTCCACGGGGTCAGAGGTTATGCTCCTGGGATCCAGGAGCTGGTCCAGATCGTAGTGCCTGCAGGGAAAGAAGATACGTCAATGGGGCTGGGGTCGCAAGAGCAGAAATCAATGCTGTCTGGTTCCTTCCCTGCCCCCACCTCCACTTATTCCATACACGTGAGCTGCGTGGTTGGTTTCCTATCTGCCTTTTTAAAGAAGGGAACAACTGTTAAATTGTTTTTGTTCTCCCTTTGAGTCTGCAATTCAGACTGCCACAGCCCTTTGGGTGCCCCGTGCTCCCTCTGCAGGCTCCTCTGTGCCTTCACTGAAGGCAATGACATTGAGAGCAGGACGAAAGAAAAGAGGAACAACAGATGTGTTTAACCACCTACAGACAGCAGCCCTGCAGTGGCAGAGGCACCACCCACTGTAACATCTGCTGGCAAGACAGACTTCTCAGCACTCTGAGTTCAGTGAATAGCAAAGTGAACTACACACAGCTCATCTGGGAGGTCACTGCCTTACCAAGGCTTTTCTGAAGCACTTCTGAAGCGTCCCCCCCACTCACCTGTCACTGTAGAGCTTTAGCAAATGGAAGCAGACATCTCTCAGGGGTCTTCCTACGTTGTCATCGTCCTCAGTGTCACAACCAGAGTCCTCCAGGTATGGAGGCAGGGGGCAGCACGCGTACTTGTCAGACTCTGACGTGGTCTACACAAATGGTTTCATCAGTGAGTTTAAAGCCAGCACATGCTATACTGGCATACTATGTACAGAGCTCCCACTACGTCCTCCTGCAGCATTCGACCCCTAATTAGGAAGGCAGACCTAGAGCTGTGCTTGGGCTGTCTTTAGGGTCAAGCTGCCTCCAGTTTCCATGATCAAACACCATATTTTTCAGCTTGCAGCAACAGGATGGATAAGGCACAGCCACACTCTGCCTGCAGGAACTGGGGATGTAACAGAGCAGTGGCTCAGAACCACAGATCTACAAGATCCTGCAGACCAGGCCGGGCAACCAGCACTCCAGCAGACAGCTGAGTGTTAATCATCACAGCAGGAGAGCTGAGCAGCCTCCAGGATCAAGGGGCCTTTCTGCTGGTGGCCACTGCCCACCTCCCTAACTGCCCCAGAACAGAAACAGGGAGATGTGCTTGAAATAAGTCACAGCAACCAGAAGAGGAGGTCCCATGCTTCTCAGGAGAGTGACTGCTGTTACCAGGAGGCTCAGCCTCAGTGATTTATTTCCACTCCACAGAGGGAAAAGGAAGATCCATATCAACACGAGCTGCTGCACAAAGGCAATGAAGGCAAGGAATCTGATGCCATGACAGCTGATAAGCTGAATCCACACTCAGCTGCTCCCAGTGCTCACCCAGCTCCACGCAACACCAGTGCACAGCTCCCACCAGGCCCAGTAACACCTCCCAGCCAGGCACAGTGACCTACCTGAAATGCTGCCTCGTACATGGCGAGTGCCTGGGAAATGGGAGCAGTGGGAGGAAGGAGGTACCAGAGGTGGACGGCCACGCAGCGCTTCCAGTCCAGCTGCGAGCACACGTTGATGTTGGTCCTCTCAGACAGCTGCCACACCTGCACAACCACAGAAGTCAGCATGCACGGGCCAAAAAGGAGGCAGCACACAACAGGAAAGCAAACATAAAAGCCCCAAGGCCAACCCAACCCTGGGACCAAGGGCAGGAAGCAGAACGTACGGGCTTCCCCGCCAGCAGCGCGAAGATGCGCAGCCGCTCCTCGGGGATGAAGCAGTCTGCCTGCAGCCTGTGCCAGTCCACCAGCTGCATGGTCAGCAGGTCCCTCGTGGGCTGGCTGCCCACCAGCTGGGACAGGAGCAGGGCGAGCCGGTGGTTGCCTGGAAGAAGAGAAAGCAGTAGGTTGGGTGGAAAAAAGCGGCGGCAGCTGAGCAGGGCTGCTGCCTGGTTCTGAACCGTGCAGCCTGTCTGCTCAGCTTACAGCTTCACACCTACTGGACGGGATGGGTGGAGTACAGGGAAGTCTGTCCTTCCTGTTCCTCTAACATGGCCTAATTAACGGAAACATTTAAAGATATGAGCTGACACAAAAGGTCGGGATGAAGCTAGCCATCAAGGTCTGAAAAATACGCTTTCCAAACTATGTATGTAGCTTCAAGGAAGCTCAGTTAAAAAACAGCAAAGAGGATATATCACACAAAAGAAGTTCCAAATGCAAAACAGCATCGCTTCCCAGCTCTAGAACTGACAGCAGGGCAGTGTAAACACAACCAGACATGCTGGAGATGCTCCAGGCCATGGATGGGGCAGCCTGGACAGGGGGGAAGCAGCCCGTGACAAGAGGGCTTTAAGGGCCCTTCCAACCCAACCATGCTGTGCTTGATTCTGTGAGCAGCAAGCAGACAAGCCAGATTGTTCCTTAACAACCTCTCACACCTGGCACTCAGAGCGACCAGTTACTACCAGCTCTCAGTGCCAAAGTTCACATTATGCTCCTCCCTTAGAAAAAAGAAATGTAAGCATTTCACACCTGCTTGCTGTGCCAGCCTGCAAGCCTCGCCAATCCTCCTCCCTGTAAGGCAGCTGAACACAGCCTCAACGTGACTGTGGTGCTGGGTCAGGGACACCTCCTCGTCGATCCGTGCTGCAGCAGTCTCTGACAGCCAGCGAGAGAAAGCCCTCCTGCGCTCCAGGGCCAGGACATACTCAGTGGGCTCCTCCAGGCTGGCCTCCAGCTCCTTCAGGTTCCCCCAGATGGCTTCGCATAAAGTCCATGTCAAGCACCAGTGCTTCACGACAGCTGCCAGGACAGAGAGTTGTGCCATCAGGGGCAGCAAAACCAAGAGACTATTGTGAAAAGCCCCCTAACATTGTCTAAGAGCAATCTTACAGGACAGCCTGCTGCTACAGTCAGCCACCCAGGTGCTATCTGCTGCCTTTGTGTTCTCCCAAAGGAAGCAGAGGTACAGGCAGTTTGTTTTATTCACACTCAAATGCTCTGATGCAACCCAAAAATGGACACCACCGTAGAAAGAAGCACTCTCTACTCACTCTCCATTACAGCAGGATCCTCAGAGGCTGTTCGAACCCAGTCAGCATAGTCATGGATAGCAGAAACTCCAGGATTGGGAGCGAGGAGAGGACACTGCTCGTCCAGATGGACAGTGCTGTGCTTCAGCTTTATCTCCAGAGGGATAAGATACAACTGTTTGTCTCTGTTCATCTTCCTTTGTTCCAAGTTCAGCTTCTCCACGTGAACCTTGAAGGGGGATTCTGGGAGACTGCAGAAAAAGCAAAACAAACAAAAAAAAGCACTATTCTGAGTTCTCCTCCATGTGAATGAACTCCTACTACAGAGCAGCTGCACAGCACAGCCTGCCCTGAGCTCAGTGTGACAGAGGCTGTGGATGCCCCATCCCTGGAGGGAGGCACTCAAGGTAAGGCTGGATGCGGCTCTACGAGTTCTATGACACTACGGGGTTACTGTGGGCTCCCTATGGGGCTGTGGATGCCCCATTCCTACAGGGGCTCAGGGCAAGGTCGGATGTGGCTCAGGGCAGCCTGCTCTGGTGGCAGGCGACCCTGCCCACAGCAGGGGGTTGAAACTAATGATCTATGAGGTCCTTTTCAACCCAGGCCATTCTGTGATTCCACAACTAAGAGTACAGCAGAACCACCCCGAAAGAAAACAGCACTCACATCTTCGGAGCCACAGGGGTGGGTCGGAATCCATACTCCACAGCCTCACACTGAAGGTCTTCCACTTCTCTGCACACACTCAAACGATCCCCGCAGTTGACGAGCACCCAGTTGGGCCCCCAGCCCACACGGAACGAGCACCCCATGAACAGTGCCATATCCATCAGCAGCTTCCCTTTGTGGTAGGTGATGGAGCTCTCCAGGGCAACCAGCCCCTGCTGCCTGTGAACACCCACTGTCCTCATCTGCACCTCGGGGACCGACGGAGGGACGGTGAAGGCAGATGCTAAGGGCGAGGCTGCTGACCAGCAGGAGGGAGAGGGGGAGCTGTGGGAAGCCCTCGGCTCCTTCAGATCACGCAGAGCAGTGCTGGGGGCTTGGAAAATGACATCAGCAAACTTGGACTGCAGCAGCCCGCCGACTGGAAGGAGGAAGAGGGGAGAGAGTCAGGGCACGTGTGTGTTGGCTTTCCATCAGGTATTTCAGCCCCTCCTGCCCAGCCAGAAAACATCCGCCTTGATGTGACATCGCTACGAAACTCCCATCACCCAAACCAAAGCAGGCAGTACTACACGTGGTCTCACCCCCCCCAAAAAAAAACAGACTCTGGAAGTAATTCTGACTGCAGCTGATACAGTTATAGTTACACCGTGAGGAAAGGAATGTCTCAGAGAAGGCACCAATTGCAGAGCATTTGGAATGGGCCCAGAGGAGTGCCACCAAGATGAGCAGAGGGATGCAGCATCTCTCCTGTGAGGAAAGGTTGAGGGGACAGGGCTTGTTTGGCTTCGAGAAGGCTCTGGGGGACCTCACTGTGGCCTTCCAGGACCCAAAGTGTATCAACAGGAGGGGGAATGGCTGCTGACACGGGTGGATGGTGACAGGACAAGGGGGAGTGGCTTTAAACTATGACAGGGAAGACTGAAGTTGGATGTGAGGAGGAAGTCTTTCACTCAGAGGGCGGTGATGCACTGGAACAGGTTTGCCCAGAGAGGTTGTGGATACCCCATCCCTGGAGGGGCTCAGGGCAAGGCTGGATGTGGCTCTGGACAGCCTGCTCTGGTGGTGCCCACTGCAGGGGTGGGAGGACAGGCCACAGCTAACTCCCCACAGCACTTGCCTGTCCTGCACTCAGCCAGCAACAGGGCTCTGCCACATTAATGTTAGAACTAAACTCTTTCTTGGTGCAATATGTATTTGGCACAGTACCTGAGCACCTCTTCTGTCCGTGTGATTTTGAAATAGGCAGTCTTGGAGAACAGATTTCCTGAGAAGTGTCCATTTTTGCAGGTTGCTTCCCAGAGTGATAATCCAGGATTAAATCCAGGTCATCTTCATCAGCAAGCAAGGAAGCTTTCATAATCTAAAAGAGCAGAAGTCAAATCTGGACATCAGCAATCACTCTGTGAGCAGCAGCTATCTGATCTCATTCGCTCCTCTACCAGTAAAGATAAATTTAATGTTTAAAAGCACCACAAGGACTTCATGCCACGGTCCAGGAGAAATGAAAGCAAGCTCATCAGCTATTGAAGAGCTTTTATAAGCTGGTAGTTATACTGCCACAGCACTGGTTAGGATGGTCACGAGGGCCCATGATGAGCATGGTTTCCCATACTTTAGCTTTGTGTACCAGTATTTCAACTTAAGTAACACAACTGTATTTTCCTAGGGCAGAGCACACAGGTAGAAGCCCATGAGTGTTAAAGGTACTATCTTTCCATGCAGAAAAGAAACCAAAAACCCCAACCGACAGCAACAAAAAAATCCCACCACACAAAACCAAAAAATCCCAACTACCCCCATAATAACAGAGCACCAAAACCAGCTGTCCCATCAACGAGGCTGGTCCCAAACTGGTACCACTTCACCAATTGAGAACTCTGAAAGCTGAATCATCGCTGTAATGATTCTGTGTTCCCCTCCCCCACAAATGCAGGAGCACACAGACGTGGGGAGAAACAGCCACTGCCACCACCAAAAGCACGAGAGCCTCACCTGTAGGACGTGGGGGTTAATGCCCAGCACTGATGCAATGTGAGTGGAAGCAGGCACTGCCTCCTGCTCTTCTGCCATGCTGTCCTCCACAGCAGGCTCCTGGGGAGGCTCCTGGGTGACATCTGCCATGTCACTGTCCAGCTCCACCACCCTGCCCAGCTGCTCCACCTCGGGGCTCTGCAGACACAGGCAGAGGTCGCATCAGACAACAACAGATTGCAACAGCTCGCTCAGAATGAGCTCTTAATACACTCAGCAATCACCTGCACATGAAGGGGAGCACTCCCTTGCCTGTGTCAAGGCTCCAATTTAAGTTTAGGGAGGAATATATAACCTGTTTCCATTTTCTTCAGAGTTGTAACATAACAGTGCAAGTTACAGCCAAGGAGAAGTTACAGTTCAGTTGTGTCCTCCTGAAGCCTTACCAGTTTCTGCCATTCAGTGCAAGAAGCTCTTCAGCTTTCCATTCCCATGGGACCAGAAAGAAAGCAGAGCTCGGGCATCCCCTTCTCCCTCACCACACCATGGCACAAAGAAGTTTCCCGGGCCACAGTTCAACCTGGGACAGTTTATAGCCAGCTTAGAAACAGGGATGGTCCTGCACTGGCTGGCTCAGTCCACAGTGGGTGATGAGCAACTCTGTCATAGCTGCTTTGTCTGCAGTGTGATGCAGTACAACGTGGGTTCATGTTCCACAGGCAGGCACAATAACCTTCATGGTTGCACATGTGCTCTGTGAGTCAGGATTGTGCATTTTGTTATGGCAAACCAGGACACGTGCCACTGGATGGGAAAGGCACACTGTCAATCTGGAGCTAAACTTCTGCTCCAGTCCCCAAGCTACCCAAAGCCACTGCTCAACAGAGATCGTCCAGAAGATGAGTGTTCACCCTATCTGACACTGCTGCCTCTGAAGCTGCCTCGTGTTTTGACTTCAGAAACACAGAAGTAGAACTCCTGTGCTCAGGAGCACCAGCCACACGCCCCTTGGCACAGGATCTGTGCCTCAGCAAGCTGCAAGCTTAGAGATCTCCTTTCACTGCAGTCAGTCACAGATTACTGAAGGGGAAAACAAAGCTGGCTTTGGCAGAGCCACAAGAGCCTCCCAGCAAGTCCTGCCCAGCTCCTGGAGACATTGCTGCTCAGCCCTCCCACCCTAACTGCTGAAGGGGGCTTCCTGCCCCACAATCAGGCCACGAGAACCTAGAGGTGATGAGTAATGGGAGTGAACACTGCCCTCAGCTCAGCACTGACTGAGGATGTACTGCAAAGCTCCACGAGCCATCACACCCAACTTCAGCATGCTCAAACATACAGCGTGTGGTCAGCCTCAGAAAGTAGTTTAATAAAAATAGGGCACATTCTTAGAATATAAAGCATACAGTCTGGCTTACTAAGTGACAGCTGAGTCAGATCAATGCACAGTGTCATTCTTGAGGCATTATAATTAGAGTGGAATCAATATTAACAAGAACAAGCTTTTCTTCTATAGGTGGCAAATACACCAAGTTCAGCCTAGATCAAGACACAAGGGTTGAACATCCTCTCAGCCCCCTGCATCCTCAGAAGTGCCAAGCATCAATGAAAAAAAACCATGCAAACACTCATTGAAAGATCCCAAGAGCTCCTGAGTTTATCAGAGTTTGTATACTCTTCTGCTCTTCGGTTTCCAGGCTACTTCTCACTCCAACAACCCCTCCCCAGGCACCAGATAAATCTTCAAAATTCATTTTTTCAATTCCCTTTTGGTCACTCTGCTCCTTCTACCTGAGCTGGAGACGTTGGCTTGCCGTTTAAGGCCATTTGCTGAGGTGGCAGATGCCCTGGAGGTGGCACTGGTGTGGTTTTTAACTTCTTGGCATCCACTTTTAAAGGATGCTCTTCCTCTTCCTCATCCGAGTCTTGCAAGCCGTACTTGGAGAAGTGTGCCACCTGTGTAAGGCAAAGAACAAACAGGTCAAACCTTGGAAGCAGGGTGCCCAGCACTGTGTCCAAGCAGCTTCTGCAGTGCTCTCTGGAGGAGACTCCTCAACTTCTCTGAGTGCCACTGCCAGCGCTCAATCCCCACTACAAAACAAAGCATTTCTGCTTCAGCCATTCAGAGAAGTTTTGGCCAGCTCAGTTAGGACAGTTTATGCTGCAGGAAAGGACAGGAGAATTTAGCACAGTCTGAATTCAGCTCTCGGAAGCTTCTAGCTTCAGGCTACGCCTGATGCTCGAGTCACAGGGAGGATAAACCTTACCTTGAACACCCAGGATCCGGTCTCAGGGCGGTACTCCATGAACCGAGCGCCCTGCTTCCTCGACACAGACTCCAGCCTGCCCTCGTAGTTCATCTCTGCAAGTCGTTTTGGGCTTTTTATCAAGCCACGAGTAGTTTTATCAGTAGGCCAAACTCCATCTAATGTCACCTCAGCTCGCCTGGTGGAGACGGACAAGAGCGTAAGAGGCGACGAGCTTTCCTGCACAGCCACTGAAACACACACAGCAGCTGAGCTCTGCTCCCCTTCATCAACATGCTGAACCCCCAGAAGAGGCTCATAACCAAACTCCTGGTGAAGAAGCCTGCAGATGCTCAGCAACCACGCGGTGCTGTTACCTGTTGAGGCCTTCGCCGATGGGCGGTTTTATGTCATCATCTGGGTACACAATCACTTCCTTTCTGCGGATATGTACGATGTCATCCAGGTTTAGGTTAGTCAGATTGACTTCTCCTTCAAAGAAAATTGATCCATAGCCTGGAAAGCACAACAAAGATAGCCAAGCATCACAGTTTGCCCTTGGACAATACCTCCTGACTGGCAGCTTCAGTCCCTGCTGTACTTCTGCTGTCCCCAGCTCACCACCCAGCTTTGTCACAGCTCCACAACAGAGAACAGCTGACTCCCACTTCCCAGCATAAAAATACTGAAGATGTCATCAACTTCACTGTCAGCTCTCCAATTAAGTAAGGAGAAAGCCCTTAGGTGCTTACCTTTACGGCCAATGGTGAAGTCTGTCACGATACATTCATTTCTGTCATTGGTAAGCGTAGCCAGCTCCTCCATGGATGGGATGGTGTAATAGCCAGCTCTTCTTAGAACAATGCCTGCAATGGGAAGAAGACTGAGAACTGTGCTGATAGCTTCAGCTGCTCGTGTCCCAGCTGTCCAGGCTCGGGAAGAAATGGAATGACAGTTCCAAACAAATTGAGAATCAGTGCAACAACAGCAGAGAAATGCCTCAGTTCCACATCCTGCAGAGCAAGCCTGAGCCAGCTGCCACAGCAGGCTCCTCCTGCCTTACAGCCCAGCTTTATCAGAGGTCAGCAGCAGATATGCAGGCCTCTCCAGACCACTCACAAGTTTACAAAGCCAACACAACCCTCCCCCTGTGAAGCTGTGAATTCTCAGTCAAGTGGTAAGTGCCCTGAGGTCCCTCCCTGCATTTTCCAGCTTTACTCCACGCTGAACCAGAACTGAAAGCACTGAACAGAGGTAATACAGATCCATGGAGAGGCATACCCACATGGCCCACTCCTGCACTGGAAACTTCTGAAGTGCTCTTTGCAATGCTGGTGTGAAACACAACGCCAAATGGATTTAACACTCCAGTTCTTTTGCCTGGATTACAGACAATGGTCTGCTACAGTAGAATTACAGACTCGAGCTTCCTGGCTTCTTTCTCCTCCCCTCCATACATCTCACTACACACACAAAGCTGGGTCATGAAGTGCAAGTGCTCAGTAACTCATCAAAAAGAAATCACGTGCGAGACATGAGAGCAAAACACATGATTTGTACCCTCCAAAGGACAGGAGGGAGGGAAACAAAGAGCTGAGGATCCGACACAGCCCACAGCCTCACCTGCAGGGTGCACGTGGTGCACCATCTCAGCCTCAACCTCACGTTCATCCTGAAGGGAATCATCACGGAACGAGGCATCCTCGCTGCTGCCCTCGAGGCCGTTGCGCAGAGCTGCCCGTGGGTTCAGAGCCACGATGGTGTCATCCACGTTGTTCTGGTGCTTGTGCACTGTGCTCTCAGGGCTCTGCGGGATGGGCTTGGCAATGGGGTTGGTGTAAAACCTGGTCACTTCGTGGTGATCCTCCTCCTCCTCGCGTTCACCATCCTGCCTGTGGTTTTCATCAGGTGGCACCGACATGAAGAACCTACAGAAGTGAGCAGAGAACTGCATTACTGAGCTCCAGCAGGCCCGTGTCATCATCAAAACTCTGGTGTGCTCCTGTACAAAAAGCACCCTGGCATTCTGCATCTCATCTGGGCCTCCCAGTGTAAGGAAGATAGTGACATATTCAATGCAGGCAGAGCACAACACCCTCAGGGGCATGTGTCCCATAGGGGAGGCTGAGGAAAACAGGCTGCTCAGTCTGGAGAAAATGCAGCTTTCCAACAGCAACAGACAACAGTTGGGATCTCCACAGATGGCACAGCAGGAAGGTGAGAAACAGTGGTCAAACTAAAACAAGGAAATGAATGAGGACAGCCAAACATTGGGACCAGGATGCTGAGAGGCTGTGGAATCACCATCCACAGAGATCCACACTGGATAAAGCCTTCATCAACCCACACTGAATTCAGCATTGACTCTGCTCAACAGATACAGCTCCAAAGGTCACTTCCAACCCCAAAGATTCAGTGTTCCCAAGGAATCATACCTGTACAGACTTTTCTGCCCCATATACACAAATGTGGATCGATCAAGTCTCGCAGACACCGTGATCAGATCAAACAGCAAAGACATTACTGTTGCAGTCATCCTAAAACAACAGCTTCAGAGCTGCCTGCTGGCAACACAACTAGCAAATGCTCCTGGGAGACATTACCCACTGAAGTCATCCCTCTGAACTCCTGATTTCGGGTGCAGTGAGCTCCATGTAACTACACAGGCAGCCTGAGGGCAGGTCAGCCTCCTAGGCCAACTTGATCCCAACAGCTATTATGACATCCCTAGAAATAACTAGCTACTTCTTTAGCAATAATTTAGAGACAGGAAGAACCAGTTTGCACTCCTTTCAAGTTTAGACACACACACGACCCACTGCCATACCTGTCACCGTTCTCTGGATACTCGGATGGAGATGCCAGGTCATTGTGCTCACGACTGACAGGTGAGAACACACTGCTGCAACTGAGGTTCTTCAAAACCAACCTCTTGATGCTCTTCCTAAGAAAGGAAAAAAAAAAAAGAGCTAAGAGGGCTGCGTGTACCACACAAACATTTTATGCTTTGAGTTCTCCAGGGGCTGGGAACAGCTGTGTAAGACCTGCTCCCACATCAGGATATACAGAATCATAAAGGCACTGTAGAAGCCTCTTCTGGAACCTCATTCCAGGCTTTGGCTTGTGAGTAAATACAAAGACACTGAAAGTTTCAAGTTCAAAAACTGCTTTTTCTGTTTTAAGTTTGAGCTTCAAGGGTCTTTCACTGACTGACTCATCTGTCCCCAAAGTATTTGTTTGATTAAATAAAAACGAAAACTGTCTGCAGCTCCTTTCAGTTTGACTGCCACCAGTGATCCTGAAGACTGAAACCAAAGGCCACATTAGGACACACCCACAGCATTACTACTCCACGTGAATCTGACTGGGAACCAGCATCAGGCCATGAAATCACCAACCTTCCTTCTAACTGACAGCATAAGCAAACCTGATGGCTCTTCTATCTCAGCTGCAGGGAGCTGCGCGCTGTACAAACTTCCCCTATATAATTTCTGACTGCATCGAGGTTTCACTCCAATCATAACCTCATTTTAGGGCTTAATTGCAGTTAACAGTTTAAGGCGACCGTTTTATCCCCTCTATAGAAAACATTAATCTCCCAGGCATGCACAAATCCTGTTACTGCTATCCCTGTTTGAGGTCACGAGAAGCGAGGGAATTCGGGGCTTCATCGGATCAGAAGAACCAAAGCTCCATTTCTCCACACATCTCCTCCCTCCCACGTGCAGGAAAGAAGAACTCACTTGGGCACAAAGGTGCCATTGGTCAGGGACGGCTCATCGTCATCGAGGCCATCGAAGAGCTGAGACCTGGCAGAGCCAACGGACTGCAGCGCCTTGGGGCGCACCCTGGTGGCTGGACGTGGGGTCAGTTTGTAGTGGGTGGGCGTCGTCAGGGCCTTCTGAGCCGCGGGGTTCGTGGGTTTGAGCCTCTGCAACAGAAAGAATTGCAGTTCCCATGCCGTGCACCCTATGGGTATTCTTTCTTAGCCCTTTCAGGGTAATCTTAATTTGTGTGTGACTGCATTCGGAGGGAGATGCAGGAGTGAATTGGGGGCCAGCATCTGGAGTTGTGCTGGTAAGGGTATCAGGAAGGAGTCAGCAGCTGGGAGGGTTCGGGATCAGGGCAGAGACAGAGCTAAAGCTCAAAACAAATCCACACGTGAGCATACAGAGCATGAGTCTGTGGACTCTCACTATGGACCTCCAACCCTCTTCAGCCAAAGACAAAGGAGTGCTCTGTCTGTCTCTGCTCCATTTATGTCAGTCCCTATGTGGGTGCTGTGACAGCAGTGCCTCGGCTGTGCAGCAAGCTGCCCCAGTATGCTGTGTAGGCACACACCGGCACGTGTGTGCCAGTGATCCGTGCTCAGCCTCACCAACAGCTGAGCCTGCAAACAGGAAAGCAGCAGCCATGCCCTTCAGCCTGGGAAGAGAGCCCTGGAAGCACCGTGCTGGGTTCTACCAGCTAAGCAGGAATGCTCACCCTCCAGAACATGAAGGACAGCAGCCATTTCTAACATCCCTTAACCCTCAGAAGTCTGAGAAGTGCATTTTGTTGGTTTTTAAACCAATCAGTGAGTTCACCACAAGCAAAGCTGGAGCAAAACACTAAGAGGCCAAGCACAGCCTGTCGCACAACACAGCTCACAGCAGGAACTCTAAACTCAAAACAGCGATGTATCAGAAGCAAAAAAAGCCCCAGCACGAGCAGTCTGTCCTGGCTAGCACTGAGAAAAAAAGAAAGGCAACCCTGCATCAGTACAAGCACACAGACAACAAGTCATCACACTGTTCACTGCATGCTCGAGTGAACACAGAGTACAGTGCATAGACTGAACTCGTTTCAAACCTCTCCAAGAAAACTGAGCTCCATACACTCACCTCTTCTTTCTTCTTTGGGTCTGACATGGGGTTTCTGAAAAGCGGAGAATCTCCAAAGGGTGAATAAGTCAAACTATTGAGGTGCTGCTGGAGGATTGCCTGCTGGGCCGCCGCCGCGTTCGGATCTGTCAGGGCTGTGAGAACAGTTTTAACAGCCACATTTATTAACAGTATCAAGGTAGAGAGAAAAGACAACTGCTCCCCCCACTCCCTTTCACTGCAAGAAAGGCATGGCGGCCCTGGAGTGCGTCCAGAGAAAGACAACTGAGCTGTGAGGGGTCTGCAGCACAGGGCTATGAGGAATGGCAGAGGGGGCTGGGATTGTTCAGTGTGGAGAAGAGGAGGCTCAGGGGAGACCTTATTGCTCTCTATAACTCCTGAAGGGAGGTTGTAGTGAGGAGGGGGTCAGCCTCTTCACTCCTGTAATTAGTGACAGAACAAGAGGGAATGGCAAAAAGTTGTGCCAGAGGAGATTCAGACTGGATGCTAGGAAATACTTCTCCAAAAGAGTGCTCAGGCACTGCAATGGGCTGCACAGGGAGGTGGTGGAGTCACCAAGCCTGGAGGTATTTAAACAACACTGTGCTGAGGGACGTGGTTTAGAGAGAACTAGGGGTCATCGGTTGGACTGGAGATGATCTCAGAGGTCTTTTCCAACCTTGGTGATTCTATGATATACACATGACACTTAGCAGGGAAAAACACCATGCCCACATTGCTACTGAGCAGCAGCAGCCTCAGACAGATGCTCACGCATTCGTGTCACTCCACACTACTCAAGGAGGCTGTATTTCCATGCAGACATGTCTGAAAGCAGGAAGGAACTCGGGCTCATGTACACTTACCGACAGCAGGCTGAGGGGCACCAAAGCCTAGAGTAGCAGTGGATGTATTGAATCCTGGTGCTCCAAACGCTCCTGTTCCCAGCGTCCCACCGAGTTTAGGCTGGGTGTTTCCAAATAAAGAAGTCTGTCCTGCCCCAAGAGCTACAGCAGGAGAAAACTTACTGTAATGCTTTGAAAAACTTCATAAAGAATCCATTATCACATTGCTAGAAAGACTGAACACATCCACAAACGATACAGACACTCCAGAGTCACACAGTCAGACCAGCAGAGACTTCAAGGCATGCTACTGAGCCATGGGCCACCACCAGAAGTAACCCTGCCCACAGTTTCTAACAGGTTATTCAGTGCAGCATTGTGCAGCTGTGCTTAGTTCAGATCGGAGAGGATCATGACTTCAAGCCAAAGCTTCTACAGCCACTGCTGTACTACCAGAGTTCACAGTGATGCAAAGGCTTTATGATGAGGTTGGAGGGCTGTGCTTAAGCTGACACAAAACAGAGCAGAACATTGCTTACCTGTTCCAAACCCTGTCCCAAGTCCAGTTCCCAGGGTCCCCGTTGCAGGCTTATTTCCAAACAAACTATTTCCAGCATTGTTGGCACCAAAACCTTCAAGGACACAAACAGCAGCTCATCAGTCTAAAGCTATCAGCAGCGAAACTTAAAACATCAAAAAGCATCAGGCACTCAAAGACAGCCCTGCCACAGCTAAGGTCAAACTGAACACACCGCTCCCAGAAATGCACGTTCGACAGGCAGCAAGGAGGGACTGGAGTGGTAAAAAAAACACACGAGCTTCAGATGTACAACTACAAACATTAGTACAGGAGCTCACTGCCCTGCTTTCTTAAGCTTTTTGTTACAAAATTCAGTATTTTACAAGGCCAGAAAGGACACGATGATGCTGTAACAGGCAACAGAATAAAGCACATGTAACTTTAACTGCCTGCAAGGCACAGACCCGCTGTATACTGTCTATACCACACACACACTTGTGATTCTTACTGGCAAAGCAAGCAACAGCTCCCACTCAGAAGAGCACACAGCTCAAAAACACATCCCTGCATGTAACCCAAACCCAGCAACAGACAGGTTAGATTTAAAACCAAAGGCTGCAAAACCATGGTTAATTCTGTGACTATTAATTAGCGTAAGGACAGAATTAAACCAGAAAACAGCCACAAACTGACACCAGAAACACCCTACATCCAAACTCCACTTTCCCTGTACACTGTACTACTGCAAATAACACAGGGAAATTAACACAAACACTGCAACTGCTACAGATCTCTACTACACAGCATCCAGTTCCCTAACAAATGTGGCTGTCCAGCTCTCAGCAGGCAGTACAACCAGGGACTTGGATGCAAATTCCAAGCAAAATGCAGTAACAAACTGCCCAAGCTCAGCCACCACCACAGAACTGAGCCTACGGTGCTGCCCAGCAGCCTAAGAGCTTCAGTGACAACATTAATGCAGGACCCCAGCCTTCAGAGCTACAGATTGTCAGTGTGAAAGACAGCAGCCATCAGTGAAGCTGTTTCTCATCTCTCATATATATATTTCCTAGAACTGCCATCAAACCACAGATACCACTGTTTTTACCCTACGTCCCTGAGCACTCCTCACAACCACAGGTGTGTAACAGGCTGCAGATGCACAACACTGTGTCGAGTTATTGGATTTCAACAGCTCTTAGCTACCGATTACACCTTCCTAAGCACTAATTGGAAAAGTGGTACTTCTACTTAACTACCTAGGTCATAAGTCAGGAAGCAGCACAGAGGAAAGGTACAAAACAGGATCCAGGACTCTCCTCTGCAGCAACACCCATCAGAAGATGGCTTACCTGAGGAGTCTACCACTCAAGCACTCAGCATGCGACACTCAGCAGCCAGGTGTGTGGTATATGCAGTATAGCTTTAAGTGATTGAATCCCACTTTTTTTTATATGTACCAAAATTGGAAGTGTTTGTATTGGTTCCTAAAGTCAGGGTTGGTTTGTTACCAAAGAGCCCGCCGCCAGTGGTTGTACCAAACGAGGTACTGGTCGTGGTGGTTCCAAATCCAGCAGGCTTGCTACCAAACAGGGTCTGGAAGGAAGAAAACATGAGTTTGGAAACCTGACAGCATGATATTAAAAGAAGTGTCTGAGAGTTTCATTGCAGGCAAGGAAACAGAACTGAAGCCAAGCACAACCCCAAGCACACAGCCCCAGCTCCCAGCAGTGCTGATATGTGCAAGCCACACACACCAGCACACAGCCACCACCCTCTGGAAACAAAGTCTGTCACTCCTCCACCCACTTCCACAGAGAACACATTAAAAGCCACATAACAGGCTATGGAGAATCAGGTCCACGTAAAGGCCCGTGCTTCTGGCAGCGTGCTGAGGCATCCCCAGCTGCACACAGAAGCAGACTCAGACATTCGGTCTGCCTGGCATCACCCAGCATCGCCAGCCCCACTGATTAGTGTAGTTTCCTCTAAATGGGAACTATTTTTGCACCTTAAGCACCTTAACTTGGACCACACTACTTGGGGTGAGGTCAGCACACAGTAAGAGGACTCCAGATGCCACCTGAGATAGCTTTACTTCCTCAAACAGACATACCGAGCCGCCAACGCCAAATCCTGTGTTAGCCTGTCCAAAAAGTCCCGTGCCCGTCCCGAACGCAGTGCCAGCGTTCGTGCTGGCAGCTGTCCCAAACAGACCTCCAGGCTGAGAGGGCTGCGTGGCCCCAAAGAGCCCCTGCAAAAAGGAACCACGTTAAGGCAACGCCGCAGAGCTTTCTGAAGTCAGACACTGATGATGGGAGAACAAGGACAACAGGGGCGTTACGATGCTGATAACGTGCTATTCTCCCCTCTGATAGGGGGAAAAAAAAACAGATGAAAAGCATTTCAGGAGCTTTATTCAGCAAATCTGTTACAAGAAAAAGGAATTCGTGCTCCACGCTGTCATCTCCTCACCACTGTGAAATAACCAACCCAAGGGGTTTCTGACAGAGGCCATGGCATGCCAAGAAGAAACAGAGCACATCTGCAGCCAAAGCTTCTGGTTGTGCAACAAGGTGTGCTTGGCACTGGTGAGGCCTCACCTCGAGTGCTGTGCTCAGTGTTGGGCACCTCAGTACAGAAAGGACATGGAGGGGCTGGAGCAGCTCCAAAGAAGGACAACGAGGATGTGAAGGGATTGGAGAGTGTGCCCTACGAGGAGAGACTGAAGGAACTGGGGCTGTTTGGTGTGGGGAAGAGGAGGCTGAGGGGAGACCTCATTGCTCTCTTCCAATATCTGAAAGGTGCCCACAGTGAGAGTGGGGTTGGGCTCTGCTCACTGGTGACAGTGACAGAACGAGGGAAAATGGCCTCAAGTTGCACCAGGGTTAAGTTTAGGTTGGAGATCAGGAACCACTTCTGAACAGAAAGGGTCGTTAAGCACTGGAATGGGCTCCCAGGGAGGTGGTGGAGTCACCATCCCTGGATGTGTTTAAATCCATTTGGATGTGGTGCTCAGGGCTGTGGTTTAGTGGAGGGCTGTTGGAATGAGGGCAGTATGGTTGGGTCATGGCTGGACTTGATCTTTAAGGTCTTTTCCAACCTGAGTGAATCTATGACTCTAAGTTACAGCCATGTACTGTCTATCAGATGAGCCCAAAAATTATGCTCATCAGCCACCAGAAGGCATAGAACAGTTGATAAATTTCCACAGAACATTAATAATCCATAACAATGAATGGAGTTTTATCATCTGCATGAATATGATTGGAAATACCTCAGTTGGTGAGAGCACACATCCTCAGCAGAATGGGGAAAGCTACATGCAAAAAGCTAAAGGCTTTTATGGTAAGCTGTAAGCTTGTACAATAAGTGAAGTTTTGACTGCTAAGAAGCTCCTCCACAGCATCAGAGCTTTGCATTTGAGTTCTAAGGAAACTGTGTTATAACCCAAGGCAGACTAGGATCACTGTAGCACAGCCTCCCCTGCACAGCTTGAAAATGCCTAGCACAACATATTAAGGGTTTAAACAATCAAACTCACCATTGTGCTCGTGTTTGGCTGTCCTAGTGTGCTGGTATTCCCAAAGGGAAAGCCTGTGTTCTGTGTGGTTGTGGCCTGACCAAATGGTTTGTTAAACAGACTTGTACTTTGAGTCTGCTGACCGAAGAGGCCTCCTGTTGTTCCTGTCCCAAAGCCAGTTGTACCTGCAACAAAAATAAGTTGGTTTAAAGAAACCCTCGAGTATTTATCCAAACCCACACTCAGTACATTCAAACAAGAAAGAAAAGACACCTCAGCTCAATGGAAAAGTGAAACACACAAGGCCAACACAGCACAGCATCTCCACTCAGATGGAAGCAGGTGTGTATTTTATCGTGTCTTCCTTGTCCTGAAGTCAGCGTGAATTTAATACCCACAATTATCAGCAAATTTAATCTGGCAGGCAGATCTGACCAAAAAGACACCAGCTTTCATACATAATACACTTATTACTCACAGGACATGGAAAGCTGTGCCACCTGTAGGTGAAAAGAGCCAGCTGGAAGGAGGCAGACAGCATTCCCTAAGCTGCTAACAGCACTCTGTAAGAGGACTCTCACTGCTATCTCTGCAGACTTCTTCAGAGCTGATAGCAATGGGAACACACAAAGCCCAGGAGGACTGCCTCACTGGGCAGGCTGCACAGACAGCCTCCTGCAGGCACCCCCAGCAAGCCCAAAGATAAAGCCAGCAGTGCCTGCCACCAAGGACAGACACATTCCAACCTGAGAAGCAGCAGATAATTGCTTCTGTTCCTAGCAAGCATAGGGTTTTGATGTGCTTACAGTCTAACTCCACGAATGCAAACATCTGCTTACATTTAAGCTTCCAGCAAGAAGCTGTCCTCTTCACCTAACAATAACATTTACACTCACACTTTTAGGATTTACTCTGCATTACTCACTAGTTCCAAAAGCAGTTTTATTCTGTCCGTAGGAGAAGCCTGTATTAGTGGTAGAAGAGCCGAAAAGTCCCGTGGCTGTACTTGAAGTAGCAGTAGAAGTCCCAAACAAGCCTGTAGTTGCTCCTGCACCCACAGGATTTGAGGGCCCCTTCCTATTCGCCATGTAGTCCTCTAAACGCAATTCCTAGTAAAGGAAAACACACTTTACAGGTTCTCCTTATACAGAATAAGGTTAAAACCACGTCATCAGTATGCTTACACAGCTTGCAGCCTGCTCCAGGAGGAAGGTAAGAGAAGCTGGGAGCAGCTCCACTTTCTTAATAAAAGAACTGCATTAACAAGACCTGAGCTTAGACACATCACTGCAGCTCATGCTTGGGCTTCAATTTCATTTCTAAGGGCTTTTTCAGAGTAGAACAGTTTTCAAGTACTGACCAAGCAAAGTACAACAGAAGGGCGTCACGGTCAAATCTCTGGGAGCATCAGTTTATGTTTAAGAACTGAGTTTTGTCTCAGCCTCTGCCATTATCTTAACAAGACAGCTCCCAGCAGGATCCCTCACCCTCCTGATACACAGCCAGACAGAATTTTAGCAGGCACACACGATATTTATCAGAGCACTGCTAGAACAATACTAATGAACACCGTACCAAATAAACACGTTTGAACACTGACTGACCTCAAGAGACTTGCTTTCATACTCCTTCATAGCAGTAATGCATTGGTGCTTAGTATTGATGGTAGTGCTGACTCCAGATTTGACCATGCTATCTGTCCCAGTTGGTGGCTGTAAGAGAAGAGGTTAAGCCATCAGATTCAAAATGCAGAGAGGTTTTCACCCATAGGTTCAGCTGTTTCTGAGCAGATGCTGTTAAAACCTAAATTCAGTGCAGGAACTGAAGCAGCACATGCTTGTTATCTTACAGCAGTAAGGAAGTATGCTCAGTGGCAATCATTAGAGGAATTTCCCCACTAACACTGGGAACAACACAGCGTCATCAGGTTTCAGTTTCACTTTGTAAAGCAGTTCACTTGAGCTCAGGGTACAAATGCACTCAGGGATCACGCTGCCCCTGATGTTTTTCAGCTCTGTTTCCATCTCACTGTGCTGGGAAGGAGTACACAGTGCCCCTCTAACACTGCCCAGGCTGACCACCACAGCTGTGTCTTCAACCAGAAACAACAAGCAAAGCCCAGCTCTACTATTAGATCAGTTAACCCCCAGCTCCCTTCATTCCTAAACTGAGCACACATTGGGGAGAAAGAAGTCTTTTCTGGCAGGTATCAGTTACCCCATTTCCAACAGCTCTTTCTCCAGGCCGCCCTCCATTTTCAACTGCCACAACCCCCACAGCCTCCACCCCCCCCCCCCCCCAACCGAAAAGACACCAAGACAACAAC
>VXAB01000474.1:0-11511 GCA_013399175.1 Odontophorus gujanensis
TTTTTTTTTTTTTACTATACACAAATATAAACTTTGGGCTTGACTTTGATTACTTTAAGATTTGTATATCCATCTCTTCTGTGGAACAGTAGAGAATTGCTGCTTTAAGGAATTTTTGGAAAAGGTTCTCTCCTGCGCTTCTGTGTTAATTAGGTAGACCATCTGCTAATAAACTCCATCTGGAATCATTGTAACACTGAATTCTGAATTTTTGTGTATTGGCTTGTGCATTGTCTCCCTGCCTGGGACTTCAATAATGTTTTTTTTCTGATTCCTGTTGTATTTCACCATAAGATTCTTTGGAGATTTTCACTTCAATTTCCTCCTTTACTCATAGAATGTTAACAGAACAAAAAAAAAATTACTCTTTTTAAAAATTATTTAACATAAATCCTGTCAATAAACAAAAAAGTGTGAAAGTATTCATAGTAATTCAGATAGCTAATGTTGTTCTTTTCAAGCCAGAGGTGTTAATACATTGTTGGCCTTCTGGAGATTGCATAAAAAAGCAATGATTTTGACCTTCGTTTCAGTGTGCATGGAGTGATATAGGAGTAATACTATACTACCTTTGAGAATTCTTCTTCCAGTATGAAACACAGCAAACTGTTTCACATAGAGATCTCATAGTCACATACTGTAGTATAAATTACACACACACACACACAAAAGACTTGATGACTGCAATATACCCAATGTTTTTGAACATAAATCTGGAATGATATTCTACCTATTGCCATGCAGAATCACAGTAAGATAATGCCTGGTGTTACAAAAGGAATAAAATTTTTGTGGGATGAAAAAATTAAGGCAAAAAATACCTTTATTCAGGATATCTACAAAATTTAATAAATTTGATTTGGAGGTTCTAAAACACCCACAGAATATTAAATAAACATCATATATAACTTCCCAGATCTAGGAAAAATAGTAAATCTCACTGTCAGGGTATTTTTGTTGATTATACGGCTTTTTTTTGTTAAACATGTTTTAGCTTATAAATAGTACAGCATCATATTAAGCCCCTGAATCTATTATTTTGGTATTTTAATTCTTTCTTTGTTTGTTTATTTTGTTACATATTTTAGTCAGGTAGTCTCTGAGCTATTTTACAAAGGAAATAAGAAACTTTCATGCGGAAGGCACTGTTGTTTCAAAGATTGTTCAGCAGCACCAGCTTGAAACCATGATAGGCCAATAAGAAGAATTTGTGTGGTTGAGAGACAAGAAAGAATTAGCTCTTAGCTGTTGTTTTCAGGTCAGGCAGACTTTTGGGTTTGTATTGGAGAAAGTGACCACTATGGAGTCAACATACTTGTCTACTGGTCCGCCAGGAAGCAGGCATGTGATTGCTGCATGATCAGCAGCTGATAACCAGACAAGGGAGGCAGGTGCCATTGTCCTGAGCAACTAGAGGTGCATGAAGAGGGTAAAAACTGAGGAGTTTTGTGGTAGAATGAGTATTCTCTCCACTGAATCGCAGATGTGAAGGTCAATGAGACTTTGCTGACTGACCTGCATCCCTCTCTGGATCAATGAGGCATTGCTAGATCCATGGTAGTGTGTATACCTGCCTTATGTGATGCCGTTCACTGTGATTCCTTTCTTTACCATCATTAACTTCCCTGTCTTCCCTGCATTCCTTAACTGCTTAGAATTGGTAATAAATCAACTGGGCAACATCTTGGCCTTGTTTTCTGCCTTAGCCTCATTCCAGATGCATAATTAATCATTTCCTCTGGTAATTGGAGTGAGGCAAGGCCATACTAAAACAAAGATCAGATCAGATATCGGTTTTCTCAAAATCCCTTTTCTAAAGACTAAGACTAATTGTGGGACTGTGATCAGCTAGATATTACTTAAATCAAAGTAATATATATGCACAACTATTTTTCTTTATGTTTTGGAAAGTTTCCAGGCATGTGTGACTCTGAGTTCTTTCCTGTATTTTACTGATTTGTCATTTTGTTCACTTGAACAAAATATTTTTCATATTTTGCTGTCCAGATGTTATACACAGCTTACTGTCCAGTTTTGCAAAGAAGCTTTCTGGAAGGAGTTTTCATTCTTCTGTGAGTACGAAGTTCCTATATAATAGCTTTGCCATTGCATATCCATCCAGATTTTTCAGCAAGTACTCACATAGCATTACTAAGGAGTTTGGAAGTCCTATATGCATATAAACATCACGTCCTGATTGAAAGGCTAGCAGCACAGATCACTGCAATTTTTTTCCTTTTTTTTTCTATTTTAAATAATAAAATTGATACTATCAACATCTATTCTAAGTACCAGCGCCATATAAAAGAAATGCTCTCACTAATCTGCAAAGAGAATCAGTATCTGTATTGTAGCTATGATTTAAAAACTAAGGGATACGATTGTAATGATACTGCCCAATATTTCTTTTTCTTCTAACATGCCTTTGTATTTGTTTAAACCTCTTAGATAAGATATGGTGTACATTTGCTAGAGTTACCTTGTGGAAGGAAAATAAAAGAGAGTACATGATAACACTATCTGTCCAGCAAAATCTACTTTATTACAGAATCACAGAACTGTAGGGGTTGGAAGGGACCTCTAGAGACCATCAAGTCCAAACTCCCTGCAAAGTAGGCTCCCTGTAGCAGGTTGGGAACCAGGCAGGCCATGAATATCTTCAGAGAAGGAGAATTCACAACATTCCTGGGCAGACTGCAGGCCATGAATATCTTCAGAGAAGGAGAATTCACAACATTCCTGGGCAGACTGCAGGCCATGAATATCTTCAGAGAAGGAGAATTCACAACATTCCTGGGCAGACTGTTCAGTGCTCTACCACCCTCACTGTGAAGAATTTCCTTCACAAATTGGTGCAGAACTTCCTACACTCAAGTTTGTGGCATATTTTTAAATATTAATACGATCACCTTTGAGTCTTTTTTTTTTTTCTTAAGGCTGAACAGACCCAGGTCACCCAGNTCTCTGGAAGTCACCTAGTCCAATAGTTCTGTTAAAGTAGGTTCCCTGAAGTGGGTTACACAGGAAAGCATTCAGGTTTTTAATATCTCCAGAGAAGGAGACTCCACAACCCCTATGGCCAGCTAGTTCCTGGCAGCCTCACAGTAAAGAAGTTCCTCCACATACTTTTATGGGACTTCCCGTAAAAATTTTCTCTTTACCCCTTGTCTTGTCACTGTACACCACTGAAAAGAGCCCGGTCCCATCCATTTGATTCTCCCACTTTAGATGTTTATTAACAGTGATGAGATTTCCCCTCTATCTTCTCTAAGATGAACAGTCTCACATCTCTCAGCCTTTCCTCATATGAGAGATGCCCCAGGCCCTTCATCATCTTTGTGGCCCTCTGTTAGATTCTAAGTTACTTGTCTTTCTTGAACTGAGAAACTCAGAACTGGACACAGTACTACAGATATGCCCTCACCAGGGCAGATTACATTGGGTAGATAGTGATAGGACAAGGAGAAATGACTTTAAACTAAAGGAGACAAGATTTAGATTAAATATCAGGAGGAATTTTTTTACTGAGAATGTGATGAGGTGGTGGAACAGGTTTGTCAGAGAAGTTGTGGATGCCCTGACCCTGGAGGTGTTTAAGGCCGACTTGGATGAAGCCCTGGGCAATCTGATCAAGTAGTTGGTATAGCAGTTGGCAGCTCTGACTGTGGCAGGGGGTTGGAACTTGATGATCCTTGAGGTACCTTCCAACCCAAGTTAGTCTACGTCTCTATGACCTGGCACTGTTTAGCCTGGAGAGGAGAAGACTGAGAGGGGATCTTATCTATATTTATAGATGTCTAAAGGGTAGGTATCAGGAGAATAGAACTGGACTCTTTTCAGTGGTACCCATGAAATGTTAGAAACAGTAACACAGGAAGTTCCATCTGGACATGAGTGAGAACTTGTGTTTTTACATTATTTATTGACTGATGACTGGTGATCAAAGAACTATAAAATCTACAGGAGACTAAATTAAGAGCTTTCTATTTCATGTATTCTTTCACTGAATAAGTAGTGTCTTACACATCTATCCAAGTTAATGTAATTTTTCTCCTTAACAAAATTACCCCAGTCTTCCAGTCCTAACACTACTGCTGTCTAGTGATCATTTCTTGTTCCCAGTCCAGGTCATTTAAATCCTCTATGTTGAAACCTTTCTTCGGGAGACACAGTTTTGATATGAATACTAAAAGCAGTGAGGATGACAAGTAATTTATACCTCTGTGTTCCAGGTTGGGTTTTCCTGTTGAAAAATGTGACTGGCGCAGGGATAAATATAAAGACACATTGTTAAATAATTTTCTTCTAGAACTGAGATGCAGTTCCTTCTAATAGAGTCCTGAACATTTTTTTATAAGGTACTAGAATTCATACTAAAATACACAATACTTTGGTCCCGGTTTGAGTGTACGATGTCCCTGGACCAAGTGATAAACAACTCAAGGCGGACGTGAACTGCTTCAGCTGAGCAACCCAAGTTGCCAAGACGTCTATGGGAAACTTCTGTGATTATGTTGTTCAGCCTGCCTCCAGCGAAGAGGGCCTCACAGGACTGCTGATAATTGTAACTATAGGCGTTTTTTAGAATAAGCTGTCCTTGNACTTACAATAAATAATGACAGGCTAAGTGTCATTATTCATGCCTTGCAGTCTAAAAAAACACTGTGTGAAGTTATTTGTATCCTTAACTACTCTTAAACATCAAAGAGAAATTTCCTATTGAAGTTCTTGAATTACAGTATGTGTGTGTCACTTCCCTTCCTTAAATTAATACTACTACATTATTGTAGGAATAGCACTTATTTTGATGCTACAGCACTTATGGAAATAAAGATTGAAGACGCAAAGGTAGACATTTATTTTTCATTTCCAAATTCCTACCTTAACACACCAAGAAACATGAAGGTGAAAAACTAGACAGGACGTAGTCTTGATAGCTGTAATGAGTTAGTGCAGTAGAAAATTTTTCATAGGTCTCACATGCTATACAGAAGTACTGGTGGGTAGTTACTGCCTGTTTTGACTTTATGGTAAATTCACTTAAAAAACACAATCAGTTTGTGACAGGTGTGTGGCACGGAACTATGATTTTTTGGTACTACACTGATAAACCAACTATGGCACTCATTTGTTTATATTCAACACCTTTTGTTTGTGTGAACTAGATTAAACAGGAAACAAATCTTCTCTATGAACTTCTCTATGAAGAAGGGTCTCTTAGAAGAGATACTTCTGTTTTGGGTCCAGTTTACCAAGCAGCATATGGGAGATGGTAGTTTGCTAAAACGTAACTGGAAAAAAGTGTGTGTGAAAATCATGGATGTCTGAAAAATAAAGGAAGAGAATTCTACCCTTTTGTACCATATTTTATTACAGATTGTCAACAGTTTACCGGTCAGCAGTTTGACCCGGTACCATGACGATCGAGGCAGGGGACCCACGGGCCCACACCCCAGGGAAGAGGAAGGGGGAAAGGGAAAAAGGGAGAAGGGAGATGGGCCTAGGAACAAAACAGTGGCAACAATCTGAGGAGGAAAGTTAATTTACTAAATAAGATATCAAAAAGCAAAGTAACACAATATAATATAATATAATTGGAATTGAGGTTAATGAATCAAATAAAATGAGCAAGAGAGAGAGAGAGTGTCCAAAAAACTGAAGGCCTTACGCTAACACTGAAGGCGGATGGCTGCAAAAAACACCCACTGCCAAGCTCAATCCTGAAGGGAAGAGAGAGGGACCCGTGACCACAGACAGTTTTTATTGTTCCCTCTGGGCGGAAACACGTAAAAATACAAAGCATCACGCAGTCCTCTGGGGAATGTAGTTCTTCTCTTCTGAGACAGGCATATCCGTAACTATCGATGATCCACAGAGCTGGAGCATTAACTCTTTAACTCCCAATACACTACATAATGTCATGATGTGGAATATCAACAACACAACAAAAAACACAAAACCATTGAATTGTTTTTTGAAAAAAAACAAAAACCAAAATTGAAGAAGTACATTCATTTTTATAAAATACTGATGCATATAAAATATTTTTTCCTGTTTGTAACCTGCTGTAGCTAGATTCCTCATTCTTCCACAGCATATTATGCAATCATTCTGCTACTGTCACTGAAATTATAGCATATCTTGAACATTATACAATGTTCAAATTATCATGTTTTAAAACTGTTGCACTTCTTTAAAACAACTGTGTTTTTTAAAGATAGTTAATATGAAACGAAGCATGGAGAATTTGATAGGGCACTGACAAGAAATGTCAGGAATGGAAGACATCTGTGAGGTAGGTCAGAAAAATGTTTATATGCAGGAGGTACTTAGCACTGGAGTTATTCGAATCAACTGTCTAGCTTGTGGACTAGTCACATTGCCAGAATCCTAAATAATCACTTGGTTGACAGTTGACTACATGATTTAAAGCTGTGGAAATTTGTTATGCAAGCATTTAAAACATCGAATGATACATTAACACTTAGGATGAATTTAAAACATATTTTTCACTTGGAAATTAGGTATTTAGAAAGTCAGACCATCCTGCACAAGGAATTACATAGTCACTTGGTTTTTTTTTCAGTCACAGACAATATGTCTGTCTGTAATCCTCGTAATGTCATTGCAAAACACAAAATGTTTAATTTTTGAAGAAGCATGAGCTTGTCCACACAGACAAAATTTATAAGAAATTATGTTATTTTTACTCTCAAAGCATGAAAATGTTTTCTAGAGTTACTCCTCCTCTCAACCTAATTGTAAGAGTCCTTTCACTAGCATGAATATTTTTATACCTCTGAGTCTTTTTTTGTAGAGCTGTCTATGATCTTTTACCCTGCATGACTACTCTTAATGGAGGATATATTAAATACTTTTGAAGACAGTAAAGGTGTAAATAAATAAATTAATAAAAATCTCTGTTCACAGAACATTATTTCCTTCTAAAAATCTTGTTTTATTTCTGTCCTGATCATTACACATAGTACAATAAATCTACACCTGCTTAACTTTCTCACATTCAGTAAGAATTTGAGAAGTGTTATCCCTGCTCCATTGCTGTCATTTTTTGTTTTGTTTATAAAGATACCCTAAAACATATTCAACCTGCTAGTTTTAGGTCAACATTGCCCTCTTTTCTTGTGTTTTCATAAAACAAACAAACAAACAAATACAAACAAACAACAAAAACAACAAAAAGCCCTATAATTAAAAGATTTTGTCACTTATACACATTATATATTACATATTTATTTGCAGCCCAAGACACTCTTTATTCAGTGAGGCTCAGGAAAGCCAAAAGGTTGGACATCCATGCAACAAGGTACATATGAGTGAAAGAATGAAATATTTGTATTTTTGATCATTACACATTAAAAAAAAAAAAAAACAAACAAAACCTGTAGCTTTTGTATTCTACTAAAAATATACCCTGTAAAACACAGCAGAATCATAAACGCACATTAAACTAAAAATCCAAGCTGGATACAAATTATGACTTTTATGAGTAAAATTAGGATTTAGTCTATTTGTCCTTCGTAAAGCTCCACTAACTGGTCATTTCTCATCTTCCTTTTTCTTGTTTCCAATTAAAATGTTTTGGTGTCAATAGGACAGTATTAAAATACAAATAAGTTTTCATTAGGTGTATTTTTGTTAGGGCTTGTGCTATGCACCTGTTGCAGCACAAGAAAAAGTGAAATAAAAACAGTATTCCCCAGAGATCTACATGCATGTGACACTGCCACATTCATTTTAGAGATCTGAAGGATATTCAGGAAAAAAGACAAAAGAGGTTAAATATAGGAGAGTTCCAAATTTGTATTGTCTGTTTTCTGTAAGCAAAAGAGAGCCACAAATGTTAGCTCAATGATATAGATAAACACAATTTTAAGTTCATTAAAAAAGTCTTGCTTTTACATTTCTTCTGGAAGGCATCAGACCTACTGTAGTGTTCAAGACAGTTGGTGGCACTGCCCCCAGACACATGTGGTCATGTGTAAGTACTAAGTATATAGCTCCATGTTTGAACTCCCAGCAGGAAGTTGTATTCTCTCCCTGAAACTTCATCAGACATTCAAGATCTGAGAGTTAATTATGCTTGACAGTGAATTTTTTTTAATGTCTTTTGTTAATAGGTTACAGTCCTAGAGGAATCACTGTGGTGACAGTTGGTGCAAGTTACATTACTGGAGCAAACTTTCAGCTGGAAATACATCCAGAGATGACTTTTAACTATTGAATAAGGAGCTGTATGAACAAGGAAAAAATCTTGATAGGAGAGTCTGGGTTTCAAAAGAAGAGGGACAAAAAGTGCTGTTTCAATGAAAGAGGAGTATTTTGGAAAGAATTATTCTGTCTTCAAACTTCAACCCCCAAAACCTGTCTTTGTAAGTTTTGCACTTAGTATGAGAACTGTGAGATTTCACTCTGTCGAAGATAATCATTCCTTAAACTTGATTATGCCTATGGGAGAATCACAGTAATGTTTAGCATCTGCATGAAAGTGCAAGCTAACTTTGCAACACTCCCAGGTTATACAACTTCTGCGTCAATATCATTGGTCTATTTGCTTGCTGATGAAGTTGAGGTTGCAGTAACTGTGGGTCTTCCCAGATAATTTTGAACAAGTCTGGGTACAATTAAACTCTGTATTCCCCTGAGGTATGAATTAGGCTCAGCCAGAAATTTTTATACCTTGTTTAGGGCAGGCTTTCATTTTCTGTACTAAGTCCTGTTCTGTGATATCTACAAAATCACTGCAGCTGGGTTAGCTAGGTGAGGTGAGTTGCAATGGAGCCATTCCACCAGAGAATTGCCCTAAAACACAGTGCAGAAGAATGTTGACCAAGTGAAACATAAAGCTACTGGTTGCATCATATCCTGAGTGCAAGAAAAGAACTGACCAGTATCCCAATATAGAAAATTAGTAGATACTGGTACATGCTCTTTAAAGTGAGATAGTCCTCATCTGAGAATTTTGAATTTATACCTTTCTAGCCTATCACTATGTTCCTAAACAACTTAAACACTGAAACATACTTTCTGAATTGTTTTTCTCTTTCCAATAACATCTTGTCAGTTCATGTCATTCCAAATGTATGTTCCTCTTATATTTTGAATGCATTTTTTGTTTAGAAATCATTATATGTATTTTCCTACAAAGACCAAAACACAGATATGACTACAATCCAAACATTCCCCATTGTTCAGGAACTCATAGGAAACAATTAAGAGTCTGTATTCTCAAAGGACATTCAGAATGAAGGAGAACTGTATATTTTACAAATTCAGCATCACAGTACTACAAGTATTTTTAAAATATTACTTGGACAAGTATACCACTAGGAGTACGTTGCCTAGCTGTTGCTGAAATTTTTGTAAAGTGTAAGTAGAAGCTCAGTATAGGACTGGGTTAACTCAGCACAGGACTGAATTATAGTTCTGACTGTACCACTGAGAACGTGGTACAATTTCTTCTATAAAATCCCCAAACTCAACATTTCCTACTATTTTGATTGCACATTCCATCTTATCTTTGACCTGCTGATGTGTGAGACAACTTGAGTAGTGAACATTATCAACTGTAACAGATTGTCACTTCAGCTCTGCAAGTTCCCAGTGAAATTCTCATTGTGTTACCCAAGACAGTGAATACCATGCCCCTGGTCCAAATGATGGATATGCAAAAGCTTGATCCCCTGGAAAGGCAAAGCCAGCTGTTTACATTTTTACACATTTGATTCTCTGGGAAGCCAAAGCTGGTTGCAAGTTTACATGTCCTTACCTTGAAGATCACTTGACTTTAGTGTATGAATAAATGTTGACAAACTAGTGGCGAGGTGAGTGTGATAAGAAGTATACCTTGATGAAATCAGAAAAGAAAAATTACTGTTGAGATTGCGAAAAGTAATAGAATTGGATAACTAAGGGCAAATAAAAAAAGTTATGTATCAAAAGCCTAATTAACCAGCATGTTCTAGATGATGCAGCAAAGAGAAATGGGAAATAGTGGCTTTCGTTATGTGGTCGAACAAGATCAACAGATCCTGATTGTGACATGGAGAAAGTAGAAAAAGAATAAGTGAAGACAGTGCTGCATAATTGCTATGGCAATATCTTTAAAAATCAATGTAATTTGACGAAGATTTATCTTTTATAAATTCAAAATGTGTGAAGTCTGTGTTGCTCCCTTCTCCAGAACATATGCTCCTGTATTATGTTAAATATCCATGTTTTTCAGATTACTGCAGAGATGAATAGCAGAATTTGAGTTTAGATTTTAAATAATACCATTTTTTACACCTGTCAATGAAGCTAAATAAGAAGGATTTACCTAATGCACAGCATGGATATGGTATATTCTCAGAGCTACTCTAATGCTAGCAGGTGTTTATATGATATGCCTGTGTGACATAATTGTCATTATGTGGACAGATAAGAAGTAATGCAGTCATAGGAGGATATACATCAGCCTGCACTAGAACCAGAGTTTCACCTTGTTATTAAGTAAATATATTACAAAACAAGAGGCTTATGTTACACATTAACTCTTAATGTTCACTTACACTCATCTTACCGCTCAGTATTTATAAAATTTAATTTACCTCTGTTTTTCACTCATTAGCTTAGTATTTGATGAATGTTTCTGATTGGAGTAAAGATGCTAATCCATTTATTAAAATGTATGTAGAACAAACCATTCCTGAGATATAAGCATTTGTCCCATATTAATGAACTTCAGCAAATAACTTAGGTATTAAACAAGAGGATCCAAATCTTCTACACAAAGTTATTTATTTATTTATTTTTCCCATTTCAACAGCTAGGACAGATCTGTAAAGCTAGTTAACCTTATTTAGAAGTACTTTTCCTAAAAACACATCACATCTGTTGTTTGGTATACCCAAGACAGCTTTTTAGTTCAATGAAAGTCCAGAAGGTTATGCTTCTCTTCCTCTCTTGTGTGCGTGTTTTAACCCAAGAAGTAGACATAAAGCAAAAAATGAGAAAATTGTTTCAAATCTCAGTTATAAATCTACAGAGAAAAAAAATATCTAAAAGCAGTTTACCACATCTGAAGAGAAAATTTTATAGCTTTAAAGTAGCACAAAACAATATGAAGAAATGAATATTTCTGCATATACAGTTAACTTTAAAAGAGATTTAAACTAAAAATATATGAAACTCAAATTCTCTCAATAATTTTGCAAAAATACATTTTAAGTGGAGAAAAATCATATGCTGAATATTTAGAGGGAAAACTTAAAAACCAAGAAAAAATATCTTTATTTTCCTTCCTGGTAGCTAGAAATTTTAGATNAAAGCAATTAAAGAAACTATTATTTCTCATATACCTATTTGTAATCAGTATATTTATTGTCAGAGATATCCAACATTGAAAAATTTGTGTGCTACAAGGTAGGAACACAATGACTATTTGTAAAAGTCAATCAAAATGACAGCATACCTGGATTAGGGAAAAAAAAAAAAAAAAATTTTGGGAGAAGA
>VXAB01000474.1:11832-24562 GCA_013399175.1 Odontophorus gujanensis
TAAATATATTACAAAACAAGAGGCTTATGTTACACATTAACTCTTAATGTTCACTTACACTCATCTTACCGCTCAGTATTTATAAAATTTAATTTACCTCTGTTTTTCACTCATTAGCTTAGTATTTGATGAATGTTTCTGATTGGAGTAAAGATGCTAATCCATTTATTAAAATGTATGTAGAACAAACCATTCCTGAGATATAAGCATTTGTCCCATATTAATGAACTTCAGCAAATAACTTAGGTATTAAACAAGAGGATCCAAATCTTCTACACAAAGTTATTTATTTATTTATTTTTCCCATTTCAACAGCTAGGACAGATCTGTAAAGCTAGTTAACCTTATTTAGAAGTACTTTTCCTAAAAACACATCACATCTGTTGTTTGGTATACCCAAGACAGCTTTTTAGTTCAATGAAAGTCCAGAAGGTTATGCTTCTCTTCCTCTCTTGTGTGCGTGTTTTAACCCAAGAAGTAGACATAAAGCAAAAAATGAGAAAATTGTTTCAAATCTCAGTTATAAATCTACAGAGAAAAAAAATATCTAAAAGCAGTTTACCACATCTGAAGAGAAAATTTTATAGCTTTAAAGTAGCACAAAACAATATGAAGAAATGAATATTTCTGCATATACAGTTAACTTTAAAAGAGATTTAAACTAAAAATATATGAAACTCAAATTCTCTCAATAATTTTGCAAAAATACATTTTAAGTGGAGAAAAATCATATGCTGAATATTTAGAGGGAAAACTTAAAAACCAAGAAAAAATATCTTTATTTTCCTTCCTGGTAGCTAGAAATTTTAGATTTTTACCTCGAGGGAGAAAAATGCAAAATTTACTGTCTCAAAAAGCCTCCCAAATTTAAATTTCTTAAGTATTTGAAGTTACATGAACTTTGATATTTTAACTTTGACAAGTGATTTAGATAAAGAAAGATTAAGGGGAAAAATATTTACAAAAAATAATCCTTACTGTTTATACAGAAACTGTCACTTCATGGGATACATAGCCTACTCTTTCATAGCACAATAACATAAAATAATAGTCATTTGAAGTAGAAAATCCTACTAGGATTTTGACATAAATTTCTTAGGCTACAGTTAGCAGAAGAAAAAGATATGGTTCAAGTTGATCTTTCAGTGACTTATATAATACTAAATGTGAGGCTATCCAAACACTGAGTCTTTCATGAAGGAAATATAAAAGGAGAGAAAAAAAATCTATGTATAGATTAATACAAAACAATGTTTTTTTCAAACATAAGCCTTAAGATTTTTCCATTTGTGAAGGAGTATGCTTTTTTATAACTTCTGAATACAAGCATGAAATACAAAATACAAAATTTTGTGCACACAAAAGTGAATCAGATAGAAACCATTCTGACGTTATATAATTAGCTACAGAAAGGCAAGAATAAGACCAATCATATACAGTAGAAACACTCAAGAGAACCCTTTAATTTTACTAAAGCAATTAAAGAAACTATTATTTCTCATATACCTATTTGTAATCAGTATATTTATTGTCAGAGATATCCAACATTGAAAAATTTGTGTGCTACAAGGTAGGAACACAATGACTATTTGTAAAAGTCAATCAAAATGACAGCATNATGACTATTTGAAAAAATCAATCAAAAAGACAGCATACCTGGATTAGGGAAAAAAAAAAAAAAAAGCTTTGGATGAAGACTAGGATTGATACGACACAACTTTTTACATCAATAACTGATATAAAGGCTCAAATACAAGAAAACAGATTGTTTTCTGGCAGTACTCAAGTTGGAATGGTAGTAGATTTCCTCACCAAGGACAAATTAAATAAAAATCAAATGTGGAAGAGTTTAATTTAAAGAACAGAGCCCTCCACTGTAGTTAAGTTTGTACATGAAGGATGACAAAAATTCTTTGCAAGATACAGTGGCATCTCACAAGAGGAAATTTTATATAACTTGAAAATCAAATAAACCTTCATCACCACCATCATCAACAAAAAACTCAAGAAAATAAATATCAAGTGAAAGCATACAGACAACTAACCCATAGCAATTCTCATGGTGGGATGCAAACTGAAAACAAAAACAAGTGGCTGAAATTTGCTGGTTAGAAATAAATTAGAGAAGTCAGAAAAGTAAATATAAATATGCTATTGGGAAAATCATCCTGAAATCAAACTCAGTAAGAGAAGACATAGGGGAGAAGAGAAAAAAGATGAATTGAATAAAAATAAATCAAAGCTAACTGTATTTATAAAACTTCTATTTATTTTCTCCCTTAACTTTTATTTTGTAACATATTCCTTTCCTTTTTTCCCTATTTTTTCCTTTCCTATTTCCTTCGCTTTCCGTTTTCCCTTCTACCCTCTCCCTCTCCCTCTTCCTCTCCCTCTCCCTCTCTCCCCCTCCCTCTTCCCCTCCCTCTTCCCCTCTGGGTGGCAAACAGATGAGGCCTGGCTCTTCTCAATGGTGCATGGTGATAGGATGAGAGGAAATGGTCACAAACTGAACCATAGGAAGTTCTGCACAGATGTGTTTAAGAATTTCTTCACAGTGAGAGTGACAGAGCAAAGGAACTGGCTGCCCAGAGATGTCTCCTACTCTGGAGACATTCAAGACCTGCCTGGATGCCTACCTGTGCAACCTGCTCTAGGGAGTCTGCTCTGGCAGGGGTGTTTGACTAAATGACCTCTACAAGTCCCTTCCAGCCCCTAAAATTCTGTGATTCCGTGAAAGGTCATGACTATCTTGAAAAATAATGTTTTGTAGCTGAGAATCTGCTCTATCAAATACTGTTACTATACTCTTCATATTTGTTGTAGTTTCCATGGAAATAAATGAGGTATTAATTCCAAAGAAACCTATGCATTCAAAGCAATAGAGATGGATGCTTATTTTTTCAAATGTATTTATGATATTTTCCTTGACAGCCTTCCATATTTGCAAGTTTATACAAAAATTTAGATGCTTATTTATTATATTTGTATACAGTGTCACGAAAATTTAGCATGGAAATTATTCATGAAGTTCTGTGCATTCAATTCAGGAAATCTGTTCTTAGCCATCCACCTGTCGTTACGTAAACACAGACTGTTATGCTGCAAAAATACTAAAAATTGTAAATTCTGCAATAACAAAATTAGATTAATATCTGGTTTTGGCACCTGTAGTTGCTGTCTTTAAATGCTGAGGTTAGTTTCTTTTTGATTTGAGCTATAAGCATTGTTTTCTGTTTCATTTTTTTATTAAAAAAAATTTTTTTTAAGTGTATGTGTTTATAAACGTAAAGAATTTGGAGCATAGATTCTTACATTCATTTTACTAGCCTCTAAGAATTAAATATGACCAATTCTTAATGAAGTACAGTAGTGCAGAAAGCAATTAGCTTTCTGTTTTCTGACTTCCCTCTTAATAATATTAATTTATGTTACTGCCCAGTAGTGATAGGATTATTTTTGACTGGAAAAACTGTAAATGATTTTTAGTGGGATCATGAGATATTTATTCTGGATCACTTTCTTCTTAGGACTTTATTCTGACCTTTCACATATGGTAAGCCTTGACCTCTCACTACATTTTCCTGCCCCAGTCATATAACTAAGTGCAGTCCAGCATGACCAAACTAATCCAGCCCTCTTCTTCTTCCATAAAGACTATTTTCTGCTCTTGTGTGTAGCCAGGTTGTCATACTTTTATGATGTGCCTTACCCACATATTCAGAAAGTGAGAGCCTGAAGGCAGAGAGACAGGCCCAGATATTTGTCTCTAACCATCTTTAGACAGCAGCTAAGATGCACTTCCCACCTGCATGGTCCCATGGTTCTACAAAAGTATTCATGTTAAGAAAAACCCTAATCTAGCTTCCTGCCAAAGTCTCTCTCTGGGAAAACATCAATACCTCCAGGTAAGCTCTGTCTTCATTTACTAGATCCTAACTGACAGTTTAGTTTCTGTGGGTTGAGATCTTTAGTCCATGAACTGCCTTCAGGGAGGAGTAAATCTTCTTGCTGGTTTCATCAGAGGATAATGAGAATGAAAACTGCTTTTGCCATAGCAGCATTTCAGGTGAAACAAAGTCTGGATAAAATCAGACCTGATGTCTTTTGTATAACAGATACTTTGGTGTATGAATCTATAGAACTGATAGAAAATTAAAGGAAAATAAAATAGAAGTCCTATATTTTTGTTAGAAATTCCATATGTGGTAACTTAATAGAATAATGACAGGACTACATTTGATGGCATAGTAACAAGGGCTGGCACAATCTGCTTTAATGGCTTGAAGAAATTGCTGTAATGTCTCATGTCAAAAAATCACTGTAGTGTATCACTGATCAGCTAATCCTACCTCATCCTGAAAAACTTAAAGAGTATTACATCAGAAAATATAAAGGAAATCCCTACTGGTGACTTAGGCTTAGCATTCAGTGTACTTTATTTCTATATTTAACACTAAGTAAGAAAGAAAAACAAAACAACATAGTAGTTTATTCCTTAAGTGGTGCCCTGTATTTTGCTTGTCAAGCCAGGCAGTCCCTCCAGGAAAAGAGAATACTGAAAATGGTGTTCTTAATGAATGTAGTTGAATGGTTCCGTGGGAAAGAAGTTACTCCTCTATATAAGACCTTGTCTGGGTACATCCTGGCCTCATAAACCAGATATGCCTACCCATATTGGTCTATGGAAATCCACGGAAAAACTCCAGGATTATACCCAGGAGCGAGGCATGAGAGTGTCCATTTATACAGATCCATTTGAAAGTCTTGATTTAGTCAAACTCACTGCAGGGATGAGATACTTGATTCTATAGCAAACTCCCCCATTACTATGGTTTGGTCGCTCATAGCGACCTTAAATCCTTTGTTAGCTTCTGAGGCCATAATTCAATAGGCTGCTGAATTAGTGGCTGACCTCGGAGAGACTGGGTGCTAAAGATCAAAGAGCAATATTTGACCAATACAGGAAAATGAATATTGATCTCAGGAAGTTCGAGCCTGAAGACACCCCTCAAGGATTTCACACTCAGGGCCTGTGAGAGTCTCTCACAGTCAAATGTGGAATGACTTCACTGGGGCTGGGGTATAATTTTCTAAGATTGATAAACAGCCCAACCATGTCTGGCTTAAACTGTGGAGGCAATAAAATGAAAAACAATGCTTTATATTCTCTCTCTCAAAGAAGAGAAGGTATCAGGACTGTACAGAGGATTCGTCCGCAGGCTTGGAGCCTAAATGATGTCCTAATACAATTTAAGAAATGTCAGCCCTAGCTCAGGAGCTTGGGCAACCATGTCTGGGCCTCTAGAAGAACAAGACCTTGGGATTTCTCTTCTTGTGGTAAGAAGGGAAGGGCCAAGGTCCCTTGAGGATTAAGGCCTCCAAAGGGTTCAAGTGAAGGCCCTATGTTGAGCTGACAATATACTGGTCCTGAAAGAATATACAAAGAATAATGGCATCAATGGACACGAGAGCTGAGACATCTACAGTTTGTGGTGATCTACCAAAATATCCTGGTACAGAAATCATCACAGGAGGATATGGTGTAAAAATAATCCCAAACTTGTTTAAAATTGGGTGTTGGTCTACCTTCTCTGGAATACAAAGGATCTATCATACTAATGCAGGAATATATATTTGGTATAGATATATTATGGGGACTGACTCTTCAAACTAAAATTGGAGACTTCAGATTATGAAACAGGAGAATTAATATGCAAGTCAGTCTTGAAGAGTTATGTGAAACATGAACTTATTCAATTGCTCCTGGGAGGTCAGACCTCCCAGGGTGTGGAAAAGTTGGGGATTATAAGACCTTTGCATAGCCCCTATTGTTCTCTGATACGTCTGGTCCAAAAACCTGATGGCACTTGTCAAATTATGTTAGATTATAGGGGATTAAACAAATGAACCCACTTATTCATACAGCAGTACCTAACATTGCCTCCCTTATGGGAACATTAAGTAGAAAAATAAAACCTACTATTGTGTCTTAGGTTTGGTTAATACATTCTCCAGTATTCTAATCACTGAAGAATTGCAATACCAGTTTGTGTTCACTTGGGAAAGTAGACAGTGGACCTCTTAGGTCTTGCCACTAGATATGTCTGCTCACCAACAATCATTATTAGGTATCGTGTGGTTTGGCAGATTGGAGTAAACCTGATGTAAAAATGTACCATTATATTCACAACTTGATGCTTAATTCTGCCTCAGTAGAAATGCTGGAAAAAGCAGTAAATTCATTATCAGCCTACTTGCAAGGAAAAATAAACCTACAAAACGTACAAGGACTGGGACTACTGGTCAAATTTCTGGGAGTCATTCAGTCTGGGAAGACCAAGGTCTTGCCTAACGCAATTATAGACAAGGTGCAGGCATTCCCAATACCTACGACAGCAAGGCAGTTGTAGGAATTCTTCAGCATTTTGGGAGTATTGGCAACCATTTATACCTCACCTTGCACAAATCTTGAAACCCCTGGACAGGTTAACCAAAGAAGGTCAAATATGGGACTGGGGATAGATGGAACAAGATGCTTCCCAGCAAGCCAAACTAGCTGTGAAACAACTGCAAGCCCTCGGTATATCCAACCCTCTCTGGGTGAAGAACTGGCTACATTTAGATTAGATTTGAGGAAAAATTTTTTCTCTAAAAGAGTGGTCAGGCACTGGAATGGCCTGCCACTCCAGTGGCAGGTGGTTGAGGCGCCATCCCTAGCGCTGTTCAAGAAGCGTTTAGATGAGGTGCTAAGGGATTTGATTTAGTAGCTTAGTGGGTAGGGACGGTGATAGAAGGATGGTTGGACTAGATGATCTTGTAGGTCCTTTCCAACCTAATGTATCTATGAATCTATGAAACCCCACTCTGCCTGCTGAATTAGACATACATATAACCCAGGAAGATTTTGGGTGGGGACTGTAGCAGTGTCAGGGTTCTGCCCATACCACAGTTGGTTGCTGGTTCCAGGTGTGGCTCAGGGCAGAAGAGAGATACAGTACAATAGAAAAAAAGCTAGCAGCAATGTATTCAGCATCACAGCAGTAGAACCAATTACTCAAACAGCTGAAGTAATAGTAAAAGCTACACTACCCATTCAAGGTTGTGTAAAAGATTTAGAATGTATTCCTACGATGAGTGGCACGCTGGGTAGTCTATCTGTGTCAACAAAGTCATTTATCTCCATCTCCATTAAAAGAAGAACTACAAAATATATTGGGTCCAGTCATGTATCATGGTGATGTACCAGAAGAAACTGTGGTCACTCTGACAGAGAAAAGACCTGTACCAGAAGGAAAGTATTCAATCCCTGAAAATGCATGGTGCACAAATGGAGCCAGCAAAGGCAAACTGAACAAGTGTTGAGCCATTGCATACCATCCCTCAAACAAAGCAATGTGGATAGAAGAGAGGGATTTACAGAGTAGCTGGTGAGCAGAGCTCCAGATTGTGTGGATGGTCATCATGCAAGAACCAGGCAACTGCACTTTGAACGTCTGCACCAACATCTGGTGCACTATGGTAGCACAGTGGGCCACTCAGAACTGGGCAATTCATGCATGACCAATATGGAGCAAGGATGTGTGGGTAGATGTAAGAAGCATAGTCAAGCATAGGATAGTACATGCTTAATGTGTATCTGGGCATCAGTTCATTATAATTATTATTAGATAATTATGACAGTTCTGGGCATTCGGTTGCTAGGAAATGATGAAACAGACACACTCATATTAGATGGCTGGAAGATCCACATATGGAAAATTTTGCCCACTTGCTATGTCAAAAACTACATCATTCCAGACAGAAGATGACGTGGGCAGCAACCAAAATGTAAGAGCTGTCCATACAAATGTTAGATATTGACCAAGCATGTTGCAATTGCAATGCTTGTTTAAGGATATGACCAAAACCTTTGATGGAGATGGCAGCACACTTTGCCAGGGGACACGACTCTTTACAATGGCGGCAAGTCAATCTGAGGGGACTAGATGTGCACTGACCTGTGTCCATATGCTGAGTGGACTAATGCAAACTTATCTGATACCAAAAGCAAACCAAGCCCATACCATCAAGGTCTTAACCAGATTGATGGTAGCATATGGGACTCCACAAGTAATCGAGGGAAACTAGGGTACAACTTTCACAGAAACAGAAGTACAAAAGTGGTTATCTGCCATCACCTATCCCTATAGGAAAGAAATAAATTGTATGAATATCTGTGTTTACCATATGAGAATGATTGTAATTCACTCTTGATTTCTTCACATACTTTTATTTCTATCTGGCTTCTTAAATTACTCTATGGCAATTGGCCAGAACATAAGAAAAAGTTAAAATGTCCTGCTCTGTGAACGATGTAACTTCTCTCTTCTCTGTGTCCCTGGAGAATGTGATCAATTGTCACAGTTTTATGATTTTTGTTTTAGTATTGGTATTCCACATCATAACATCATGTAGTGTATTGGGAGTTAAAGAGTTAATGCTCTAGCTGCATGGATCATCGATAGTTCTGGTATACCTGTATCAGAAGAGAATAACTACATTTTCCAGAGGACTGTGCGATGCATTGCATTTTTACATGTTTACACTCAGCGGGAAATATAAAAATTGTCTGCAGTCACGGGACACTCTCTTCCCTTTGGGATGGACTCAGCAGTGGGTGCTCGCTGCCGTCTCGCTTTCAGCATTAGCGTAAGGCCTTTGGTTTATCAGACACTCTCTCTTGCTCATTTTATTTGATTTATTAGCTTCAATTCTAATTATATTGTATTATATTGTGTTGTTTTGCTTTCCGATATCTTATTTAGTAAATTAGCTTTCCTCCTCAGATTGTTGCTGCTGTTTTGTTTTTTTAGGCCATCTCCCTTTTCCCTTTTCCCTTTCCCCCTTCCTCTTCCCTGGGCCATGGGTCTGCAGGTACCTTGCACCAATTGTCACGGAACCGGGTCGAACCTGCCTGTAAACCATTGACACCAATCAATAGTTAACTCCAGTGGATCTGCTGCTCCTCCACATCTCTTTTTTGGGGGGAAAGTTAAGAAGAGAAACTTCAGACTTAAACTGCTGTTTTGCTAAAGATAGCCTTTGGCTTTTAGCAGGACTCTAAATTACTCCAGAATGGGAGAAATAGTCCTCTTGCATCAACTTATAGGCTCTTAGAATTCAGCTTGTTTGCAAAAGTATGCAAAAAATTCATACCAAAGGCTACTGATTGGCAGTAACTGTTACTTTAGAAAATACTACAGTTTTCTGGCTTTTCAGATGAGCCTCTCATCATATAATAACCTCAGAGGATAGAAATAGTCATCTTTCATATAGCTTTAGCTTCCTGTGCTTTTTCTTTTGATTTTTTTGGAAATTATGTCTAATGGACTGAACCATAAATAATACGAAGTCTCTGAAAAGGAAAAATACAAGGATCAGATAGAATAAACAATGTAGAAAGTAGAATGGATATGACAGGGTTTTTTTAATACATTTTTTTTGTGGCAATAGATATATGATCCTATTTTTCAGTTTATTGTTTATCATTCTGTACACAAGTTCAGTTTAAAACATATAGCTTTAATACACAGATTTACTAAGTAAAGTGTAGTGTGGATGCTGTTTACACCACATAAAAGGAGCTCACATCTCCATTTCAGAATTCCATAGCTATAATTTCGACTTATCTCTTTTGTCTTTATCTAACATTACATTATCATAAAGGTTTTGGTAGATTGAAGCATTTGTTTACAACTGATGTAATTCAGAGGGGAAAAAAGATATCTCAATTTCAGTTCAAATAGTTCTTATGTTATTAACATCTTTGCAAAGATATGAGTTGCAGGCCTATTTGTGCATCAGTAAGTAGGAACAATTCTAAATTGTAAGTGGGATTTGTTTTGAATTTGGCAACAATTTCATGTCTAAAATTTCTGGCACTGACTTTTAGCAGAGCTGGAAAATCAAAGTATAGTTTGAGTTCTAACGGAGTATACATTGTAATCTTGGTACAGCAAAAGAAGTTGGTATCAATATATATTTATTATTTAAATCTACAGTATGTGATTATTGTAGAAGTTACTTAGAAATTATTTTAGAATGGTAATTTTTATATTGCATAACAAAATTTTCATGCAAAGTTAGACATAATGAAACCTCTGCTTCACTGATACAAATGTGAACAATAAACATAGTAAATAAAGCATATCTAAGAAGAACACTGATATGTTCTTGAAGAGGTTGTCTTGAGAGGTCACCCACTTCTTGTCCATTTACATGTTACACTCCAGGGTAGCTTCCCATAGTATTCCACATACTCCGAACAACATGAAGTTTGCTCTCCCTAAATCCAAGATCATAACTATCTTATATGCACTTCTTACTTATATTGCTCAATGCAGCCAAGACTTTATCAGCCTTTACATTCCTCAGTTGACTCTACCTTGTTTATCAAACCAGATGATCAACTTTCCTAACTGTTCTGTCCATTAATAGTACTGGATTGCTTGTGTCACTGTAATATTGTCATCCCAGCAGGAGTCAGGTAATTAAAATTTTTCCCATAAGAACCAGAACCTGTAAACATAGTGACTATTTCAGAGTAAAATAGGTAACATTTTCAGATAAAAAATACTTTGTTTAACTCCCCTGAGTACAATAAAGCTGCAAAAATGAAGAACAGTAGAATAAATACTAAATCTGTTGTTATTCAAAAAATATCACTAAGGAAATTATGTCCACCACTGAAAATATGATTGAAAATGCAGTCACATTTTACAAACATTAAAACCTTACTGTGTACATCATACATCATATACATGTGTGTATGTATAAGTTGTTTAACCAATATTTTGTAAAGTGTCTGAACCACTTTCAGCACTGAATAGAACAGTGTTGAATGATTCAGTGATTTCCATGGAACAGCAAATTGGCAATGAAAATAGCCTCTAGGATGTTAACAGGATGCCTGCAGCAAGCAATTCCCAATTCAGAAAGATGTAACAGGCAAAGAAATGCATCGTTAACTTGAAGACGATGACTCAGTATCTTTTCTGTATGCATTACAAATACATTTTATTACTACGTCTTTATAAGTTACCTCCTGAAAAGATTTTTCTGAAAGAAAAATAATAAAAAAAATCCACAAAGAAACGAGGGGAGAGTCTTAATCTGTGTAAAAGATTGAAATGGAAAAGCACTCCTGCTGGCTCTTTTCCAGCAGAGAAGCTCATTGCTGTATACATTTTTGTTCTTGCTGTGGTGTTGAACTACTCCCAGTACCTGCAGAGAATATTTTCTCTAAGTTCAGAGTACTTGTAAAACCTGCAGAGTGAGGACATTGATGGATGAAGGTTCTTTGGAGGCTTGACATTCAGTTTGTGAGAAAGGCTGGAGAATGCAAGCAGACTACTGCAAGAGAGTGCATGGGAAGAATTGCTTGTTAGCCACAGTGCTTTGGAATCAAAAAATCCACTCCAAAGTTCTAATCAGGGATGAAAACACAAAACTACAGAAATGATACCTTAGAGATTTCATCTGGTACATCTTTCTGGTCAAAAATGAGCTATCATCCTGTGAAAATATTTTCCAGCAATTTGGTCTCTCCTATTTTCTCTGACTAACCTTATACAAGCATTTAGTTTAAGACCAAATTGTTAATTATCATCGGATAGAAATAGGGTTACATAATGACTCTAAGATAGCTATGACCTCATTAACCTCTCTCTCTCTCTCTCTCTCTATCTATCTATGTATCCAATCTATGTATCTTCTATCTAATTTCTGAAGAGTAAAGATAAATTCCCATAACAATTATTCAGAAAGTACTATAGGGTAAAGTTGGAAATTATAAGGGAAATATCTATCAATATTTTGCTAGCTATTCTTAAAACGTATATGGCTTCTAATGTGTTGGTTCTTAAGAGTTACTTCAATTATTTTGAAGATATTTTTCGGGTAAGCAACATGTCCACTCAGTTCTTGCAGTGTGCTGAAGATAACAATATGATGCCTTGGATGGTGGAAGAGCTGACAAGGGTTGGGGTGTTACTGGACCTTGTTCTTACTAATAAGGATGGGCTTGCTAATGAAAGGAAGGTTGGGGCAGCTTGCAATGTAGCAATCATGAGATGATTGATTTCAATACCTTGCGTGGAAGANTAATGAAAGGAAGGTTGGGGCAGCTTGCAATGTAGCAATCATGAGATGATGGAATTCAATACCTTGAGTGGAAGAAGCAAACCAAAAAGTAGGATTGCTACCCTGGACTTCAGGAGACTCAACCTCAATCTTTTATGAGACATCCTTTCAGCCACTATCCTACAGGCTAGTGTTAGAAGCTAAGGAGTCCTGTGAGAGCTGGTCAGCATTTATGTAGCACTACTTCCAAACTCAGGATCGGTCCATCCCTATGAGTAAAAAATCAGGAAAGGGTGGAAGGAGACCTGTGTGGATAAACAAATAGTTCAGGCATAAACTCAAAGGGAAGAGAAAAGTCCATGAAATGTGGTAAAGAGTCTGATCACTTGAGAAGAATATAGATAGGAATGTTGTCAAGGCATGCAGGGATGCAATGAGGAACATCAAAGCCAACCTGGAATTGGATCTGACAAAGAAAATAAAGGATAATAAGAAAGTTTTTTAAGCATGTCAACAGTAAAAAAAAGACTAGGGAAAATGTGGGTCCCCTACTAAACGTGGGGGATGTTTTGATAACAGAGGATGCCAAGAGGGTGGAGATACTGAATGC
>VXAB01000475.1:0-22531 GCA_013399175.1 Odontophorus gujanensis
TCATCAACAAAGATATTAAACAACACAGGCCCCAGTATCAACCTCTGGGAGTCACAACTCATGACTAGTCATCAGATGGATTTATCTCCATTCCTCATCACCCTCCGGGCCTGGACCTTCAGCCAGTTCTTTACATAGCTAAGAGTGTACATCTCCAAGTCACAGGCTGCCAGCTTCTCTAGAAGAATACTGTGGGAGATAATGTCAAAGGATTTGATGAAGACTAGTTAGACTATGACAACAGCCTTTCCCTCATTCACCAAGTGAGTACTAGATCATAGAAAGAAATCAGGTTGGTCAAGCAGGACCTGCCTTTCATGAACTCATGCTATTCAGGCCTGAACACCTGGTTGTTCGGCACATGCCATGTAATCTCACTCAAGATGATATATTCCACAGCCTTACCTGGTACTGAGGTCAGGTTGACAGGACTGAAGTTCCCTCAGTTCTCACTGCAGCCCTTCTTGTAGACAGGAGTCACTCTGGGAAGCCTCCAGTCCTCTGGCATCTCTCCAGTTGACCAGGAACACTGACAGATGATGGAAAAGAGGGTTGCCTATCACCTCTGGCAGCTCTCTCTGGCACCCTTGGATGGATGTCATCTGATCCCAGGGACTTGTGACAGTCCGGATGGAGTAGCAGATCTCTAAATATTTCCACCTGAATCATGGTGGGTTCATTCTGCTCCTCATCCCAGACCTCCAGATCAGCAGGCTTGTATCCTGAAAATAACTGGGCTAAAAGATGTACACCTAAAGGCAGTTGTAAAGCAGGCATTGGGAACCTCAACCTTTTCCTTGTCCTCAGTGGTCATATTCCACACTGCAACCAGAAAAGGATGGAGATTCTCCTTGGCCCTCATCTTACAGTTAATATACCTGTAAACAATTTTTTTTTTGTTTTCTTTTGTTACAGTGGCTAAATTGAGCTCATGCTTTTTCCTTTCTCATTTTCTTCCAACATACCCTAATAATTTCTCTGTCCCCAAGTAGCACATCCCTTCTTCCACAGAAAATAAACACTCTTTCTCCTTGAAAGTTCCCTATTCAACCCTCCAATGTTCCTGCCCATTGAGACAGCTCACAGAGACAGTTAGCTCCCATGTGTTAGAGTATGATACTCTATATGTATTCTATAGAATATGACATACTATCAGATATTTCATAGCACTATATTTTTGATGAAGTCCTTCCTTAGAGAACTGCCTAAAAACTTCAAGAAATATTGACTTTTGTAATCAAAATTCTTTTCTGAGGTTTTCAGAAATTCACAAGATTTCTGCAACCTGTATTATAATAGCTGAACAAATGAATATTCAATGAAAAGCACGCTTTACTTTTATTCCTTCAAATATTTGAATACTGACCTATAGAATTTAGCTTTTTGACTATGTCCTTTTCATTACTACATGTTTAATGCAAAAGATTAAATCACATTTTCAGAGAAATTTCAAAAGATCTCAGAAAAAAAAAATTAAAAAAAGACTGATTAGACAAGCATACAGTATACAGCTATTATATACATAATGCCCACTAATAACTACTGCTAATACCTTTGCATTTTTATTAAGTAAATATAACCACAAAACACAGAAAGTGTAAATATAAGAAGTAATATCTGTATAAAATATACCTGTCAGTATTTTTTTCTACAAAGTAATATATCTTCTTCAGAGTTATGAAATCATGCAAATTAGTAATTAGTACTTACTCTACATGTTTAATCAATGTATTATGCAACATAAATATATGAAAAGAGATTAACTGCAGATTTGGCACTGACTATTGTATTCTGTCAGCTATTATAATCACATTCACAGTCCTTGTTTCAAGGAATTTACAGTTCATAATAGGAAAATAATTGCAACTAATATCATATGGCTCTAGGGAGACAATAGAAAAATTACAGTGGAGGGATAAATTGGGAAGGAGATCGAGATTTTCCTTAATTTTTTTAGTGTAGAAATAAATACATAAGTATATACACAGCAGTAGCAACGGTCAACTGAAAACAGTTGCTGATAATAGAAGACTGAGGAGAAAGCTCTACAGCTTTATTTTGCAGAAGATAATATAACTTCTTGTTCTCTGTAATTGTTAGTTTTTCCACTCTAAGCATTGAAGCAACAAATGGAAAAAAGGTTTTTAGACAGCTCTTAATATCCACTTGTGTTCAGACAGCCAGACAGGCTACCCCACGGTGCTTGCTTCTAGACAGGCTAGCCTACTGTTAGATAGACATTGATATGAATTCAAGTTAAACTTATAATATTTTTCACTTACTCAGATTGCAAACAATTCTAGTGTTTGAGATTTAAAGCTGAACTAAAATAACTTCTTTAAATGTGCCATAATTTGGACATCCTGAATAATAATATCACATTTTTACTTATATTTTATACACATAATCTACTGACACAATTTAACTCCTTCTTAACAAATTTGTATAAGCTTAGTATATTTTGTGGTATGTTGGTCTTTCCCACATTACAATTGTATCAGTCAGATTCAATATCTTTCAGCTCTTTGATAAATATCAGTCATCATCCATTAAGGGAAATTACTAATACTTCAGCGAAATATTGACGTCATACCTAGGAACATGTTTTAGTGGGCATGGTGGTAGTGCATTGACAGTTGGATTTAATCCTTGAGGTTTTTTCCAACCTTCATGATTATATGACTCTGTAAATGTATATCTAACGATTACTTAAACCCAGGGAGTCTGAGATGGTCAAGATTTTTACTTCCTCTGGTATTTAAAATAGAAGGATTAAAATAGATCAATTGATCAACCAATAGATAGATAGAAATCTCTCTTTTTACTATATTTCTAAAACATAGAATATTCTGCAGCAAAGGTCACTGGGCCATCCTATATACATATTTTTTGTTTTTCTTTTTATGTAGTGCATCACTGATTCACACTGTTGTAATTCAGAAACTGGTTACGACAGAAGAATTTCTTTAAAATATCTTTATATATACTATAATTATGTATAATTAGGTAAGAACAATATGACTTGTGAGGTAGGATGAAAGTAGCAGAAATAGCGTAATGACAGATTTGAACCAGAAGATAGTAGATCAGTATCATTATCATTTCACTTCAACATTTCATATTAAACCAATACAACACACTTGGCAAAGCTTACTAGGGAAAGGCTTTGCATTCATAACTTTTCCTCTTCTCATTCCCAGCATTGGTGAGTGGTAAACCGGTACAAAATTCCTAAAAAGGGGTAATTCCTCAATTTCTGCTTAATACTGAGTATTAATGTTCTTCTGCAGCTAGGGATTAGGCGACATAGTGGCACAGATAGATGGGAGAGACACAGGTGCTCCTCATAGAAAGAAACTGAAGCAGAATGCAGACAGGATTTTTTTCGAGTTCTTCTTCTAAAGTGTAATGGAATAGGACAGTTTTTCTCTAGTTGTCTAAATGTCTTGTCACTATCTTGCATGCATTGATCCCTCTGTAATCAGTACCAACTAAGCAATCTTTCTACATACCAAGTAAGTAGAAAGAATAGGTTGGGTATCTTTTCCTTAGTAAGCTAGAGTGAGATCTCTCTACTGGTTTGGGAACAGACCTGATATGGAACTCTTTTATCTATATCAGCCCTGCATCTTCCTTTAGAAATCAGTACACAGATAATATTCCTACAGAATAATCCTGTGGCTAGAATAATTTTTATAACACAATTCTAATATACTTTTTATATAAAAATAAAATGAAATCAACCAAATCAATAAATGATTTTACAGTTACCTCAAGGAGGCAGCAACCTAGATACATCCTGGAGTGAGGCTGGGCTTGCTGCTCAACAAATATCTACTGTTCACTCTGGACATCTGCTTATCAGGTAGAATCACATAATGCTTTTCACTGGAAGGGAATTCTGAAGTTGCCCTGATCCAAACTCTCTGCTCAAGCAAGGTCACCCAGATCAGGTTTCCTAGTACTATGCCCTGGTGACTTTTGGATCACCTAAAGAGTAAATACTCCACAACCACTCTAGGCAATCCGTGCCATCCACGAAAATAAAGAAATGCTTCCTAATGAGGAAATTGTGGTGTTCCAATCTGTGTACATAGCCTCTTGCCTTGTTCCTGGACATCACTGAAAGAAAATTTTTTTCAGTCTTCTTTGCATCATTTCTTTGTGTATAAGTAGACATTGGTAAGATCCCCCTGAGCCTTCTCTTTTCCACACTGAACAGTCATGTTGTTGGCCCTTTATTGGAACTGAGAGTATGCTCGTGTTTCTCACATACAGGGATGACCACAACAGGATACAGCTCTGAAGATGTGACCATACCAGCACTGAGTAGAGGAAAGAATTTCCTCCCTCGACTTACTGGTAATGCACGTGTTCCAGGATACCATTAGCCTACTTTGTGAGAAAGGTCCCTTGCTGACTCTTGGTTTGCTTGCTGGTTCCTAGGAAACCTAGGTTTTCTTTACCATGCAGTTGTTTATCTGTATGAACTCTCAGTTTAAACCAGAGCTTAGGGTTGTTCCACAGAACTTAGCACTACCCTTTGTTGAACTTCGTAATGTTTCCATCAGACCATTTCTCCAGTTTGACAAAGTCCTTTTGAATGAAATTATGATCCTCTGATATATCAGCCACTGCTCCCAGTTCTGTCTCACCTCACATTTGTCACAACTTTGCCATTACTTCAGTTAAGTTTTCCTCCTTTATGTGAGGTAAATGCATAAACTTTGCATGCTCCTATTGAGCATTTAATTGTGTGACATTGGCGATTTGTGTTATTGAATACTTCTCTTTTCAACATCACATGTGCTGGATATCCACCATACAAGTGAAAAGGTATCAATACACATCTTTCAGCATCATCCACCTGCCTAAAATTAAATGCTTTCTGATGTGAATAATCTCAGAATTATTTAAAAAAAAAAAAATGTTTGAAATCCTTCAAAGATCAGTGAAGCCAATACCCTTGTCTAAAGAGAGTAAAAATCTCAGTTATGTTTCCTTAGGCTTTCCTTAATCCCTGGTTAAATTACAAAGCATGGCTGACTCTACAGAGTTCAATTTTATGGCAAGCTAAATGCTAATTACACTAAAGCAATAGCAGTTATGATGCTATTTTCAAAGCATCAGAAGTTAAACAGTGTCTGTAGTCCATCCGGGTTGTAAATTGCAATTCTTTTGATTGAATTTCTATATTGACTTGTATGAAATAATAGATGAACTTGCATACTGCCTCATTAAAATATTGAGTGACTGAAATAATATTCTCTAAACCATACAAATACACTGATATCATGGATTCTTAAATAGAGAGGAAAATAGTGAGCATTACTTATGATCTGAAAAAGAGTTGTTTTATCCCCAAGGTGATTTGAGGCAAAGAAATTAACTCCAGAAAGTTCCATTATGAATTTGTTTGGAAACTAAATCCCATTGATTTTCAGTTGTGTTTATAGTTCTTAGCTATCAACAGAATTTGAAAATATAACCCTTAGCAAGTTCTTCAGTTAGGTATGAAAATATCACAACTCACACAGGACTGAAAAATCCATCTCCCTTTTCCTTCCTTTCACAATACCCAAACTTATACCTAAATATACTGGCACATGGTTCAAATCTTGCAAGTGCATGAATACTAGCAATAACTTTATGGTTTTTCAGGTGCTCATATGTTTTATCATTAAAACTTAATACATTGTAATGTAACCTGTTATGTATACAAAAGTAAATATTTCCATGTAAGTGTCAAAATCACTGCCTTATTGTCGTGGCTTTGTGATTTTTGGTATCAGTATTACACATTATAACATCATGTAGTGCATTAAGAGTTAAAGGGTTAATACTCCAGCTCCATGGATCATCGATAGTTATAGGTATACCTCTCCCAGAAGAGAAGAACAACTACGTCCCCCAGAGGACTTTGCGTTCCTTCGCATTTTTTCAGATTTCCACTCAGAGGGAAAGATAAATTGCACGTCACAGGACACGCTCTTTCCTTTCAGATCGACTCAGCAGTGGGTGCTCGCTGCCATCTCCTCTTCAGTGTAAGGCCTTCGAGCAAGAGAGAGTGTCCAATAAACCATGTCATTTATTAGTTTCAATTCCAATTATACTGTATTATATTGTGTTATTTTGCTTTTCCAATATCTTATTTCATAAATTAGCTTTCCTCCTCAAGATCATTGCCACTGTTTTGTTTTTCGGCCCATCTCCCTTTTCCCTTTCCCCCTTTTCCCATGGGTCCATGGGTCCCCTGCACCAATCGTCACAGAAGCAGCCCATAAACCATTGACAATTATACAACAAGTATAAAGTTGAAGTCTCATCAGATTTTGTAAAAATTCTCACCTGATCACACAACACAAAGAATGCAACAATAAGCAAATCCTGTTCCATGAATTCAGGATAAGTTGTGAATTATTTAGAGATTTGTCTCAACTGCATTTCATATGTGGAGATTTCTGGTTTTGTACTGTTACATATAAGAGGCTGTAGTGTTAGAAGCCTGTATCTCACACTCTACAACAAATTGTTCCAATTACATGAACAGTGACTGATAAGTCTTTCAGAGCTTTTCTTCTTTTTCCAAAACTGGCTATTTTTATGCTAGTCTACCTACAATCTCATAGGATACATCAGTCTATTAAATAAGAGAAAAATAATAGAACATCAGCACACAAGAACTCCAAGAAAAAAATGCCTTCGTTTCAGTGAGATTAAGAAGTCAGTGACAGTTTGTGACTCAAGGGTTTCCAAGAGTAACTGCAAAACTTCTTTCCCCTCTACATATTTTGTATACTTTCAACAAACTATTAACATCAGAATTCACACAGCTAAGTGCATTACCAAACATCTACAAAGCTACAGGAATCATTCGTTTGCTTTTAGATATAGAACTGTAAATTATGCTTAGCTAAATTGATGTGAATGTATGATCAAGTTTACACAACAGACAACAGTTTTCAGAAGGCACTACAAGTCTTTGCAGGTCTATGGCTGAAAATATTGTACATATAATGCACAGTGCCTGAGCCAATAAACTCCAGGGTTCCTGAAAGGAATCCAGAAACTGTCCCCTAGGAGTTGGCTACAGCCATTAAAACAAATTCTATAGTTCCAGTTGTATTAGTAATGACAGAAGTTGGTATACTGTCAGCAGAAGCAAATACACAAATGAACATTTATTTCCTTTGAAACAAGATGTTCCTATCAACTAGGAAGAGATGACAAGATACACTAAGATATGCACATGGCATAGCTGAAAATTTACCCATTGGTTAAAGGTTAGTCACCCTAAAGTAAACGCAAGACGTAAATGTGATACATGCAGACTCCACTTTCCATAGATCACATGGCTTTATTCATGAAGTCCTAGCTGAAAGCACCTGATACTGAAATATTGACATCTATATTACTACTGAGCATTACTTACAGGAAGAAAGAAATAGCAAAATTTTGTGTATGTACATAAAGAATATCACAGTCATGCCTCAATCACATATTTAGGAGATCAGAAAAGGGTGGCATTTCCCTCCAGAACACCATTATTCTCAAACAGGATTTGCAATGTTTTGTTGTTGGATTTTTCTTAAAATGGAAATTACAGGTATAAGTAACCTCAGGTGAGTACAAACCATTTCATACACAAAGAAATTTGAAAACAAGCCAGAAAAAAAGAAAAAAAACATATCTGACATATGTATTACATTGTTCTAAAGAGAAGGAGGTGGATAATTCATGATGATTTATTCTATACATTCAGTCTCTTTTCCCATTTACAGAATACTCATGGCGAGATGCATTTCTTCAAATTTAAAATTGAAAGTTATTCAGTGATTTCTGCTTTCTGATGCTTAATCTGAAAAGCTGTGTATTTGATATTTGAGTATGTGGCTTAGTTGTGATTCATACATCAGAAAAAATTCTTCCTGTTTCATTCCTGTTACAGAGTAGTTTTGTGAATTGGATTATCATCAATTTGCTCATGCAGACCTAAATCCTAGTGCTACTGAATATTTTATGCTTACCCACATCTTTTATACTTGTAAACAGTAGGGATTAAACAAAGAACAAATGCTTCACTTGGTTTCCTTGTCAAGAAAATCTGTGGTTAAATGGCGAAAAATCTGAAGAAAAATAAGTCCATGCAGAATACTGTCTGATCTCCTTACAGTTTATATTTTAAATTATTCTCACACCCATCTGCCCTCAAACCACATGAGTTTCCCTGATTGAGCTGGGTGACTGAGCCAGAAAACTGCCAGAGGTAACATCTAACCTCTTCTGCTACGTGATTCTGTGATGTGCCCTTTGGAAGATATTCCTGTTCAGGTCAATAAATAATATTTTCAGTTTTGCCTTTTCTCACCTCATATTTAGATTCTGTGTGAATTTCAATTTTTATTACTTTTTTTTAAAAAAAGACATTTTTATCTCTATATATAGAAAATTTAATTTAATTGCAGTAGAGCCCTTGATCGTTACATTCTGTTGTGATACCACTGTCAGTTAAGTGTTATTTTTTCTTTTATTATATTGCTTACTTTTACACCAGAATAGTGGCCATTTTCAGCTTCAGAAAAAACTCAGCTTTACCTGACCTGTAATTCATGACTTTTTCTTTTTGTATTTCATATTGTAAATTTCAAATAAGATTTTTTCCTATATCACCTATCTGCAGCATCTCCCATTAAATAAAACTTGCAGTTCAGGCATGCTGTTTCCATTGGACTTGCAATTATTGCTATGAGCCACTTGATTCACTAAAGTTATTGCTAAGAAACAATCACAAAATTTTATCAGCTTCAACCTTGATAACGGCTAAACCTACCTGTTACAAAAGCACATACAGTTCCTGTAGAGAAATACATTAATGGAAAATAAATGAAGTACTGAAAACTCCAGTAAGTATTAAATGTATAAATGAGAGAATTGACAGGTGAAGTACATATAAGACTCAAAAGTTAAGAAACTATATCAGGACAAAGTAATCGCTTTATGAAGTGATTAGGAACATTTCTTTCCCTTCCTCTATTATGCGTGTAGCAATTAGATGTGAAAAAATTGTGTAGCCTTGTTTACAAGAACTCAGTAATGACAATTCTCTAACCTCAAAGACAAAATTGCTAAAATTAATATGCCACATACACCATTCTAGACATATTTACATCTCACACTTGGAATAGGAAGAACATAGGAATTAAATATACTGAAAAATCATATCATACTTTTAAATATTAATATAACAAATGGAAACTTCTAAACCAGAAAATAAGTAACTGCAAATATATGCATGAACCAATGTGATGCACATATACACTACTTACCAGCCGACTGAAAGAAGAATTTGGATTGAAGAACTATAGCTATGCGGGAGAACAATTTTAAAACAGAGCAAGATCTCTGTTAGATGGGTAGGATGTGGATCAGCTGTATTGGTTGATAGGTCTGTGTCCTATTTTTTACCATGAAGGTCAACTTGCTGATAACCTGGCCATTTTGAAAGAACCATAAATTGTATTAATTTTAGTTGGGAGTAGAAATTATACCTCAAAATTGCAAGAATATTTGTAAATAAAAAATACCTTTTCTTGACCTATTTAATGTTAGCATAATATATTTTTTGGGACACGGAGACATGTTAAATATCAGAGTTTGGAAAGTCTTTGTAATTCTACAACTCTTTCTCAGACTATTGAACAACTGAATTCAGCTATGACACATTCCCTTTGTGCAAGTGAACAGTAAAGGATACATTTTCATGACAAGTGCTGCTGGGTAGGAAGAAGAAACATAACAGAATACCAGGTTCAATCCCACAGTAGGATCCCTATGCTGTGGGACGAGTATTGCTTGATGCTGAGATGTCTATGCCTAAATAAAAAGCTATGAGTTTCTTATAGTTATTTCTGAGAAACCCATCCGATTTCTTTCAGTCTTCTGAACTGTTTTCTTGACTGAGCACATGAAATTGTGTAATACACAAATTAACAGAAAGAACCACAAATCACTGAGTAAATTTAGTTTTGAATTATTGTTTATGCACCACTGAATATGGTATTAAATCTACTTCACATTTACAGAGTAGATCTCAGATATTTTATATCCTCTTTGTGATGCTCAAAGCTGCAGCTTTGATAAGACTGCAACATTTGAGTATTGATCAGCACAATACTCCCAAATGATGTTACGCTAGATTCATAACCTTAGTTATATGTTTTAATAAAATAGATTTTGTATTAACTTACTTAGACAATGGCAGCTTCTTGGGAAGTTTTGTTAGGGTAGTATTGTTGAGATATTAAAAACAAAAAATCTCAACAACATAAGGTCCATGATTCTATGGAAATCTAGACTAAATAAAAAAAAGTCATGAGATTATTTTGGTGCCCATATGTGGGAAACAGTTGGGAATTTATTCATAGATCCCTAAAAGATTTGAGAAATTGGACTCCTATCAAAGATGCTGCAGAGAAAGAAAAACAAGTTATCGGACTCAGAAGTTAGAAGGTTACACTCTTTGTTAATATACATTCCCTGATCAGCCATAACTGATCACTACTGGAGACAAAACAAGCACCTGAGGGATTTTTGTTCTGACATAATACAGTCTTTCTTACATTTATAAATCCCACTGGAGAACTGAAGAGTTCTTCAGATCTACATGTGAATCTCTGTTTAGAGTGTTAATGTCCTGGAAAAATATATATATATATGTTAAACAATAATAATGGTAATGAAGATTGAATGGTAACAAAAATTAAGTACTTCAGAAGAGTTTCATCTTACATACCGACTGTATGATAGAGTGGATAGAACTGCCTACCTACATAATCTTGAGGAACAATATATAGGATGTGTATTAATTTGGTACTAGAGTTCACTAGAATGACTTTAGAATTACTGTATGTTGTCTGAAAACAGCACGCCTCTCCTCCAAGGGAATTCAAACTTCAAACATCGATTTAGGATATATTCTCAGTTCTAAAGAAGGCAAATGCGTGAACAGGATTATACTAGCATGTGTGAACTCGCATACTGTTCCATAGTGTTAGAGCATATTTTATAGTTACTTCTTTTAACTTCGTAGATGTCTCATTATTTATGTTTAAGAATCTCCACAAAATAATATTTTTTAAAACAAAACTTTTATTCAGTGTGCATGCTGTAATCTTGTTGAAGTGAAAGGTTTGAACTAGCATTTTCCAATCACTGAACAACCTACAAACTCAAGATGAAGATCTGGGGAGACTGAGATGTTTTAGGGACAGCCCTTCTCAGCCTATGCTTTCACAAAATCACAAGATGGTGCATGCTGGAGGAGACTTCTAGAGGTCACTTCACTCAAACCCTCTGATCAAGAAGGGCAATACAGAGCAGGTATATGGGAACTGTTGAATCACGGCCTGAACCTCTGATGGATCACCTGAGGTGAGCACTGAGTCAGTCACAGGAGCACAGGTGAAGGCAATGTACCTGTGTGACTGGAAGGAGTGGAGTCTGGCTCCACCCCTCTCAGACCTCATTTAAGGGCTGACCACCACTGGGGAAGGATCTCTTGTTGGAGATGCCTCCCCTGTGGAGTTATCAGTGAACCTCAATCATCTGGAAAAGGTGAGCCTCTACTTACCGGTTGTCTGTTTACCATCCAGATAAGCACAGCAAAATATACCATCTTCCTCACTATTTTCTCTGAATAATATTCTTTTGGGTTATTCATCCTACAGCAGGTTGCTCAGAACCACGTCCAAGAGGCTTTTGAAGATATCAAAGGAGGGAGATTCTACAACTTCTCTGAGCAAGCTGTGACTATGTTCTATCACCTGCAATAGTTAGTAATGATATGTTTCCAGATGTTCAGAGGAACTCCTTGTGTTCCCTTTGGATCTCTAATATTCATTTAATAAACATAATACCTTTTGCATTCCTGCCTTCCCTTGATTCTCTGAAAATCCACACGTGCAGATCAGTACACTGCCAGACTTCATTCTTTACTCCTTTAGAACAGTGCATGAACTAACAGATTTCCAAAGACAAGGACTGAGATAAATACTCATAAGACAGCATTGATGATATAAATCCAGAACTCATACAAAATAATAGGATGCAGGAACTTCCAGATATTTTGGTACAGTTCTGAATGGAGATGAGAAATCTAAGTCCAAAAGACATTAGGTTGATAATATTTACCATCATAGACTTATCTATTAAATACCCATCATAATGAGTGGGTGGAAAACATTAAGTTATTGTGCAAATATTTAATTAAGGAGTTCTAGATTTCAAAACTGTATTTCTATTCTGCATAATCTGGAAAAAGATATTGATACTAGCCTGAGAAACAAACTACTGTAATTTTTATTTATCTCAAGAAAATGAAAATCTTGTATAATGTAAGCAGTAATTGCTCAATGACTTCCTAAAAAATGTATCCTTCCTATATTTGCTAAAGCATCAGCAATTCTGATGTAAAGTTTCTATTCACTATGAAACATGCTGACTATACTTTCTAATATTTCTCAGTTTCAATGATAGGATGCTGTAATTTTACTATAACTTTATAATAATAATGGTTAAATACACCAGTTAATGCTTGCTTTTTCCTGCTAATGTTAGACATGTGCAACAAGTACTGCTGCTATTTTATGACAGATAACATTGTAGTGGAAAAATCCTGAAAGAATAGCAGTGTAGAAACATGGCTTTGTAATCCAAAGAGCAGAAAAGAATTTTCTGTAATTCTGCAGAATATTAAATGTTTCTTAGTATTTAAATTTACTGGGAAGCAAAAAAAGAAAAGTCCCAATTTTATTTACTATTAAGTAAATGAAAATAATCATGTATATGTTAGCACCCCAAACCTCTTTGGCAGGTCTATGAAATGGCTTTTCTCCTTCTTTTTGTTAATAAATATCATAAACCTTACCAGTTAAAAAAATTTAAAATTGAGCAATTCACTTCGTAACTACAAGTTTTTGGAACACAGAGTAAACAATAAAAGGACTCAAGCAACAGCAATCTCATAAGCACTCTAATCTATATCATATATTATATATAATAATACTTTTCTGAAGACAGCTGTAAGAATTAAGTACTCCTCATAGACTTTGGGAATTGTTCCATGACAGGGGATTAAAGGACCCACAGTCCCACACTCCAGGAAAAAGGGAACGTGGTTAGTGAAAGGAGAGGGAGATGGGGCCTAGTTACAGGAAAAAAAAATACAGTAAGTTAGTTTTCTCCTTCAGCTTGTTGCTAAATTGATAGCATAATGCAAGACAGCAAAATATAATATAATAGGAATTTAAGCTAATAATTCAAGTAAAATGGAAGAGTGTCCAGAAAGTGAAGGCTGAAAACTGAACTCTAATACTGAAGGTGAGATGGACAGGGAGCAAAGACAGAGAAAACAAGCAGAAAGAGATAGTTTCACAACCTACAATCAGCTTTATCTTTCACTCTCCCTAGAAGCCAGAAATGAAGAAGTAAAGTCTTCTGGGAGTCATGGTTCATTTTTCTCCCCCAAGAAAAGAGCCACAGCATTAACTCTTAAACTCTCACTGTACTACATGATGTTATGATGTGGAATACCAATAATAAAAACCACAAAAGGAACTCCTTTTCAGTACACTTATAAAATATCAACCATGTGATTAGCCATTTGTGAAAGGAACTGAGCAACACAAGCAGCTGCCCAAAGTTCCATACATCTTGTATCTTATTTTTCTCTCATTCAAGGATACAAGTTCAAAGTCAATTTAACTTTGTTCTGATTTCTACTTCAAAAGTTTCCAAGCTAAACTGAGATAGAAATTGCAGTAGAACCTCCTCTCCCATGTCTGTATCAGTTCGCTTAACTAAACACACACACAAAGGAAAAAAAAAAAAAATCAGAGTAAAAATATAACTTTAGAGACTAATATTTGACGGACTGCTTCTATTATATTTAATTCCCTGTCTACCACATGGGTACAAATTTTTAGTTATTTGTGTCTGGTCTAAAACATGTGAGCTATAGCACAATACATAGCACTTTCAGACAATACCCTACAGCCCCACAAGCTGTCAAAGAAAAAGAATATCAGTAGGTTGTTTCATGGTTCACATTTTCCTTCATTCAATAAAGTAAAATAAAATAGATGTAATTGTTATCTTTCTTTCCAAATCTGAAACGAGCTGTCAGAAATAAAATTTCATTAAGTGTACTGCATCTGCAGCAAACAACTTTTTATATTACTATAATTACAACCTACATGTTGGAACTAAATACTAAAGCACTGAGCTGCTGATGCACTGAATAGCATAGGGTGGGTGAGAGAATATGGGGTGGTTTATTGTGAATAAATGCTACTTAAATGATTAATGTGTATGAACGTTTTGGCCTTTTCTACAAGGAACAGGATCCTACTGAACAATGCAACAGAACTTCTTAAGGAAACAGCTGTTAACCAAATAAATCTTTAAATGAAAAAAAAAAAATCCTTTCTCTACATGAAAATTATTTAAATGGAGTAAATGTATGAGATTTTCTGCAAACAGGTAAGCTTCCTATTAAATAAATCAACATTAGTTTTGCCTTTTCTGCTTTAAGTATAACATAGTATCTTCTTTGAGATATTTGTACTTCATTCTCTGAGACTACAGTGGTTAACTGTAGGGAAAGGCAATGGGATATGACCAGTTTGAAATTACCCCCAAAACAGGTGATGGACAAAACCCAGTTTAAGAAAGGTAAATTTGCTTACCAATACCAAGGATTAGGGCTCACCAAAAACTCAAAAAGAAAGGATGTCCAGCTAGAGAACCTTGCCTTGTGGCAGACACCCCTTAAATGAGGCTTAGGGAGGCGTAGAACCTGGTTACACCTTCCTTGCATTCACTGGGGTGAATTGCTTTCACCTGTGTTCCTGGCTGTATTTACTTCTCCAGGAGCTCAGTCATTGATTTAGGCTGTGACTTTGCAATTCTGATGCACTAACTAATCTTTTTTATGTAAAAATATATTTTATAGACTATTTGGGGTTGGTTTTTTGTTTAAATATAAGTGTTTGTTTGTCATGGAGTTTGTGGTTTAAAGCTCCCTCTGTTTCCTTGTTTGACTTTCTGTATCCATTGTGATAAGTATGCTGGTAGCTTGGCTTGGAACACTCGTTTTCCCCAAGGCAGACAGTCAGTCAGCCAACTAATCTGAAACATTTTGCAAAATACTTTAAAGAAATATCTTGTGAGCATCTCTTTTACCTTTCAACAGCTGTGTCATCACACTACAAGAGAGACTCAGGAGTGCATGACATGGTCTGTAAAAGCATTTCTAGTGTGGCTATTAGTAAATACGAGATATTTCCTATGTTCTTCTAATCATCACCAGGGACTTTTAGTAGATTTATCTCCCTTTCTTTTTGGATCCCTCACTACAAGAAAGACATTCAGGCCATGAAGCACGTTCAGAGAAGAGCAATGAAGCTGGTAAGGAGTCTGGACACAAGCCTATGAGGGGTGACTGATGGAACTTTAATTGTTCAGTCTGGAGAAAACTCAGGGGAGACCCTATCGCTCTCTACAACTGCCTAAATGGATTGTGGTGAGGTAGGATTTGGTCTCATCTCCCATGTAACCAGCAGTAGGATGAGAGTAAATGGACTCAAGCTGCACCAGTGGACAGTCAGGTTAGATGTTATGAAATACTTCGCTGAGTGATCAGGCACTGTAATGACCCTAGAGGTGTTCAAGAAACATTTTAATGTACTGAGGGACATGTTTTAATGAAAAGTACTGGTGATAGGTGGGTGGTTGGACTGGTTGATCTCAGAGATCCTTTCCAACTTTGGTGATTATGTGATTGCATGAAAGATGGATTCCTTGTTTTTTCTGCCTCTACCTATCCTTAGCTTCTTTTTCATTTTCATATTATAACAATCTTGTGAGCTTAGCAGCAGATTTTTGATCTGAATTATAATTTTAAGATTATTATAGAAATAGAGTATTATAGAAATTTTGGTTCTTCCCGTTTATACATAAATATTTTATACTACAGTTTATATATCGATTTCTTTTTATGTAAGTAGTACTGAAAATGAATACAATTAAAAATAATTGTGTCAGAGTAACAGATAGTACCTCAAGCTTTATATCAAACAATGTATCAAACATCTGACAGTGTTTGGTGTTAGATAATCAACCAAGAAAAATTAGACCTAAGAAGAAAGATTTGTGATCTAATCATAAGATGGCCAGAAGAGTGACATAATTTTTAACATTTCCATTTATCTTTTCTCTCAGACACCTTCATTTAAAATGATTTCACTGTAAGTTTGCACATTTTGATTGTACACAGATCCATCTTGTTGATTTAAATGTGTTTATAATCTGTTTATATGGTAATTCACTTTCTATGGTTTCATTTGACTTTTTTTTTTTTTTATTCTGCTAATTTAAGCTGTAAGTCCTCCTGCTATGCTCACAGAAAAAGAAGGAATAATTAAATAAATGTAAAAACCACTGTGAGCACTGGGAATTAGATAGAGATCAGAATTCTAGATCTCTTCAAATCCCATTGGTCTTAAAAAGAATAAATTTTATCAAAAGTATTCAGCTGCTTTCAGGACTACTATTTAAATATCAACTTTGGAGTTTAAAATGACTTTATTCCAGCATGATATAGAACTGTGCTAGCCTCTGATAAGGTCTGTAGTTATCATCATGGAATTATGAACAGCATGGGTTGGAAGGGATCTTAAAGATCACACAGTTCCAACCCCCTGCTGGGAGCAGAGCTGCTGCCCAAGAGATCAGGCAGCCCATCAGACCTGGCCTTAAACGCCTCCAAGAGAGGGACATCCACAGCTTCTCTGGGCAGACTATGCCAGTGCCTCACTACCTTCAGAGTGAAGAATTTCTTCCCAGCACCTAGCCTAAATCCCTTCTTTTACTTCAAAGCCATTCCCCCTTGTCCTGTCACTGTCTGACCGTGTAAAAGGTAGGCCTTCCTCCTGTTTATAACTGTAGTGAGGTCTCTTCAGAGCCTTCTCTTCTCCAAGCTAAAAAAGCCCAAGTCCCTCAGCCTATCTTTGTAAGAGAGGTGCTCCAGCACTCTGATCATCTTCATGGCCCTCCTTCGAACCCAAAGCAAGAGCTCCACATCCTTCCTGCACTCTGGGCCCCAGACCCCAGTGCAGTACTCAGATGGGGTCTCACAAGGGCAGAGTAGAGGGTGACAGTCCCCTCTCTCTCAGTCCTGTTACCCCTCTTTTGATGCAGCTCAGGATACCGTTGGCCTTCTGAGCTACAAGCTCACACTGTTACCTTGTGTCAAGCATTTCGTTCACAAGAACCCACAAATATTCCTCCTACTATCATTTTCTAATATTCTTATAAGCTGACTAGTATGTTAAACACAGAACCAGCCTGTATTTGAAGCAACTAAGCTGCTACAGTCAGCAAAATAGAAGGTACTCAGCAACTCAAATCAGTAATATCAGACACTGCACCCATTGAAAGCATCACTCACTGAAGGGATATATTTTAAAAGGACCTGTGCATCAGCACACAAGTCTGTGATACTATATAAAGAGTTGAAATTCTAGGGTCCTTTTTAAGGAACCGTCTTTGGAAAATCAGCTATACTAACATATTACATGTGCAGATTCTTTGCATTGCTGAATCAAATATGGAAAGAGGTACATTATGTTAAGATATCAACATATTTGTTCTATTGGAATTTTGTGAAAGAACAACTATTTTGCTTCCTAATTATTTTTTTTCATGAAAATTAAGGAATGAAAACATAAAAACAGCAGTTTATGTTGTCAGAGCATTTATAAATGAACACTAGACATAATAGCTATCTTTTAAAATCAAAGCATTTTGCTTCACCTTTCCTACTCTCAGCTCTTTAACAGATGAGTGATACTTGAATAAAAACTCGTTACAGAAGAATTTTTACAGGTCAGAACAGTTCCACTATGTTTTTCTAAATTAAAAACAAATTAAAAGATCTCTTTTTGACAAGAATTCTTACAAACTGACAAACGTTTAATGTATCATACATTTTCTTGCTTCAAAACAGAAAAACTGTACCAAAAATTATTTTCTTGGTCTCCAATACAAGAAAACTAGTCTGTTGTGGACAAGGAATACAATTAGAACAGACAACACCTGGAAAATTGTGGCTTTACTCTCCTCAAGCTTAGATTTAAATTTTCCAAACATATATTAATAATGTGAAGAGAAAATAAATTAATAGAACAATCCTTTTAAATATTTCTCTCCACAATGCAGCAAAAAGTAAGATTTTTATTCTGTATTTTCCTACAACTTGCCTTCTATTGACTTCCAAATAAAAACAGGACTTTTTTACTATTTAGTAGTCTTGTTTACAACAAGAAAAAAAGCTCCCAGCCTAACAGTTTCAAAGGTTTTAAAAGGTGCTAAGCCTTATTCCAAACTGTAAACATTCATGAAAAATAAAAACTCTTCAGCTGTTTCTGTTTTAAAGCTCAGACATCCTTTTTTAGTTTATCAACATGATTCAGATGTCCTACCACAAATTCCACAGCAGGTTAAAAGACCTCACAAAAAAACAATTTTATTTGTTATGGCAACAGAACCAATCTGCCAAACTTTAGAGCTGACTTTACAAAACAACACCTGAAAAAAAACAACAACAACAACAACAACAAAAACGTGTAAAAATTGTTTCAGGCAGTTGAATCATTCTTCTTGGGAAGCAGCTGCAGATGTAGAGTGTTGAAGTATGGTAGCTGTACCTGGCTCAGCCCTCTGGCATAAAGCAGTTTTCCCATAGCAACTATCAACTTCAGAACCATTATGACTTTATTTCAATCCATATGAAGCTGTTCTCTGTGAGTTTGCTGCAATTGCAAAACATAGTAACTTAATCCAGTGCAGCAGCACTTGTGCTTCAATCTCTCTGTGTAAAGGCTCCACATTGTGCTTTAACCTGGGCAGGCAACTCAGCCCTGCACAGCCATTCACTCATTCTCAACAGCAGAGAGAATCAGGAAGGTAAAACGCCTGGGCTGAAATAAAGTTAGTTCACTAGGTAAAGCAAAAGCTGCAAGAAAGAGCAAGCAAAGCAAAGAATTCACTCACTCCTTCCTATTGGGAGGTAGAAATTCAGCCACTGGTAGGACAGAAGGACTCATCATACATGATGCTTTCTGAGGAAGACAAATGCAATCACTATGAGCGTGCCCTCTTTGTCCTCCTTTACTACAGCTTTTATTGCTGAGCATGACAACACAGTGCATGGAATATTCCTTTGGCCTATATGATCAGCTGTCCTTGCTCTGTCCCTTCCCAGATCTTTGTTGGCAGAACTGTATGAGAGGCAGAAGTGTCTTTGGCTCTGTGTAGCACTGCTTGGCAGCAACTAATATATCAGTGTACGATCAACACTATTTTCATCAGAAATCCAATACACAGTATCATACAAGCCCCTAAGAAGAAAATTAACTTTATTGCAACCAAGAACTGTGATGCTCAGGTATGCTGCAGTCATTTGTTTATTTCTTGTGAACTGACAGATCATTACAAACCTCACTCTCACTATGTATGTAACTTCCCCACCCAAACTGTCCTATCTCAAATGTTTTATCCTCAAAAAAGTAAAATACTATCCCAGCACTTCATAGATATCAAGGTTTGAGAACACTTTGTAAAGCATTGTAATCACCCCCATCTTCCCTTCACACACAATATAAATGCAAGCTATTCGTGTATAACATGTCATGGTTTTATGGTTATTATCAGTATTTCCACATCATAACAGCATGCAGTGCACTGGAAGTTAAAGTGTTAATGCTGCACCTCTGGTCTTGGAAGAGAAGAATGAACCATAACTCCCAGAATACTTTGCTTTTTTCATTTCCATCTTCTGGAGAGAGGGAAAAATAAAACTGACTGGAAATCACAAGACTATCTCTTTGCTCTCTGGTGGATAAGAGAACTTCAGTTTTCAGAAAACTCTCTCATTTATTTGATTTATTAGGCCCAATCCCAATTAACTTGCATTTTTGCTACTTCAGTTAGTAAATTAATTTTGTTTTCTTCTTCATATCATTGCTGTTTTTATTTTATTTTATTTTCCTCCTGTTCCCTCTTCTCCTTCCCCCCCTTTTCAGGCCAGTGGGCCTGCAGGCCTGCTGTTCCCCTGTCACAGACACAGATCTATAGATAAAACTGTGACACACATGCCCATTCTTCTTTCATACTTTTGCCAGAAAATAATGCAAATATATTCTTGTTGATGTATAACCTGATCCTTAGAATAATAATAAACAAGAAAAACCCTTGACTACACAAAATAATTAACTTTGTTTTAAATCAGCTTTTCTCCCTTGATTATTTCAACGTTATTCTAAACTCTGAGATGTGGCCAATCAACAAAATAAGAAATATTATGGAAGTGATGAGAAAAAGCTGTTCTTCTGTGAATTTATTGTCCATTTTCTCAAAAAAACAATTGTGAGCAAAATTGCAGAGCAGGAGATGGAACCTCAGAAGCAAAAAAATACCCTACTCTGTACTGCAGAGCATAGCATGTGATTTGTATTCTCAGCAAGAAGCCCTCCATGTATTGGTATGCCAAATGTCTACGTATGACTACAACTCATGAGTACAGAACAACCAATCAATAAGATTTGCATACTTATTTTAGGACTACTGCCTGTATCATCACCTATTAGCCTTTCTAAACATTATCTTCAATAACTGCAGAATTTAAACTAACCGTTAATTCATCTTTACATGCAATGCATGTGTTAACTTTTTTCATGAAGTAATCTGAACTTGACAGTATTTTAAGGACAATTCTGTAAAGAGGGTGAGAGGCTATGAAGAATACTACTATTCCTCTTCTCTAGGTGTCTTCTGTGTCTTCAGTGTAAGTCGTGCCTTCAGGCTCCATGGAACTCTATGTATTCAACCCTTCCCAGATCATCTGAGATCACCAGATGAAGAGTAGAGATGAGTAAAGAGGCATTACAGTATGGCCATAAACGAATAAGAAGAAATTAGATTTAAAAATAATAATAATAATAATAAATTAAAAAAAAATGTAAACATATACCTGTAGTGTAAAAGTAAGAAAGTTTAAAAAGCATTTACCTATATTGTTTCAAGTTCCCTAAGGTATTAGAAAGGAAGCAGCAGGTGGCTATCACTATGGTAAACAGCAAGCTCTTATGGAGCAAATGAAATGTTAATGTACAAAAATTTAGACAATATTTTAATCTGACTGCCATTTGTGAGCAACCATTTTAAGTTTAATTCAAAAAGATGATTCCTTTTGGCAAATGTTTCCACTATTTTCTTTCATTCAGATGGATATAGAGACACTTCCATTTTCCTGAATGGAAAGAAAAAGTGATAAATCAAACAACTTAAGAGGACATCATTCTGGAACATAAATGACTGCAAAATAAATTGAGCAATAATTTTAAAGTTATTGTGTATTATTTAGCTGGTATTACAGAAATAAGACTGTTAACTGACAAGTTTGTTCAGCTGATCTCCTTCAAACTTCCACACTTTCAAATATTTTTTGGATGAACTTTGACATTCTCATAACGCATTTTATTCACATCACACCTTAGAAAATTACTTTCCGCCAACCTTTTGTAGTACGAGATTAAAATTGCGTAACCAGTTTTTCAGCTTCTTCTGAATGATTTTTCTTTATTTTTTCCTCTTCAAATTGGTATTGAGATAGAAATTCTTTTTCTTTATCCAGGCATGGCATTTCAGTGAATGTATTTGTTGTTCAGGAATGAGTAGCTGGCCTTAACTCACTATTTAAATTATATATATCATGCCCCTACACCAGTCATAAATCATAAACCCTGCATTTTTCTCTACAATAAATAGAGCTAGTTTTTCCACTGGAACAAAAAACATCATGGAATCATAGATTCACCAAGGTCAGAAAAAATCTCCAAGATCATCTAGTTCAATCATCCACCTACCATCAGTATATCCCCACAAAACCAAGTCCCTCTCTGTACAACATCTAAATGTTTCTTGAACATCTGCAGGGACAGTAATACCACCACCTCCCTGGGCAGCCTGTTCCACTGCCTCACCCCTCTTTTAGAGAAAAAAAAAATTTAATATTGAACCTAGACCACTCTAAGCACAACTTGAGGCCATTCTCTCTAGTCATATTGCTAGCTATGTGGGTAAAAAGGCTGACATCCACCTTACCACAACCGCCTTTCAGGGAGTTATAATGACACAATGGCTTCCAGCTCCTCTTTGTTGCCCATGGTGTATGCAGTGCTGTAGGTATACTTCAGCTGTGCCATTTGTTTCATCCCTAATCTTGTCATAATTCCCACAGGTTTTTCTCTAGTGAGCCTGATTTTACCCTCTTCCCCTTTCATGCCTAATTTAAAGACCTCTCAGTGAGTCCTGCCAGTTCCTGGGTTAGAATCTGTTTCCCACTTTGAGACAGGTGAGACTCATTTGCAGCCATCAGGCCAGACACTGAGTAAACTGCTCCATGGTCAAAAAA
>VXAB01000475.1:22575-37654 GCA_013399175.1 Odontophorus gujanensis
AGAAAAGACATTACAGAGATTGCACCAGACTCTCAGCCGTGTATTTATGAGATGGGTTTTCCTGCTCCTCTCAGGATCCCTCTTTACCACTGAAGAGACAGAAAAAAATGCTATCTGTATTCCTTCTCCATCAACTAACTGCCCCAACACACTGAGGCTCCTTTCAATGGCCCTCAGGCTTCTCTCAGCATTGCTTCCAGCCTGAATCTGTCAGTAAGGGATAATAATCAGAAGAACAAAACAGACTAGAGAGTCTCATAGCAATGTACTTAACCCAGGCCCCAGGAGGACTGCACGCTTTCCTATGGGTAGGGTCTGCACAACATAGGGGGCTCTCTGTACATCTCAGTGGGGAGTCACCCAGGACAATTACCCATATTTCCTTCTTGGTAGAGGCAGTCTGGAGGTGCAGCATAGACATGAAACCTTTTCCTAGACAAAACTATGACTGTATATAAGCTACCAAAATGTGCATACTAATCCATCTTATTTTATTCACGTCTGGTAAAATCAATGAGACCTCTTTTGAAACATTCTATTTGCTGTAGTCTTAATAGTCAAAGTTCTTTATAACCCAACACATAAAAACTTCATTGCTGCCTCCCTCATCCTGATTACATAGTGTCTTTTGCTCTATATTTCCAAAAATTCCTTATCCTGAACCACATTAACATTCATTAAATTGTATGTGTTTTACTATTTTTCTTTACTTACACATGCATAAAAACTTTTTGCAAATTCAACATCTATTGCTGATATTTAACTCATAAACCATAGCTTGAAACAGTTATTGAAGTTACATGCAATATTGAGGTGGAAGTGGATTTTGAAAAGACTCTTCAAAGGAAAACGATATTTTTTTTGTTTATTACCCCCACATTACTCTTTTTAAATTCATAATGTCTGCTAAATTAAGCCAATATTCCATTATGCGGGGCAGTCAGTTATATTTAGAAAAATAACTAAACTTTTGGATGTCTTTTTGAAATGTGGTTTATGGATATTGAGGGAATTCTGCTCAGTTCAACTGAATAAATTACCTCATTAATGTTAGTAATATAAAATTCATTTCATTACAAAGAGATTGATTTTTTGCAAAGGATTTGTTGTCTCGTAAGTAGTGATCCCTACCTTCCTTTGAGAAATACTAAGATTAAATCTCATACCAAAACAATTGTAACTATATTCCTCATTTAGATATTGATTCTTTGAGACTTTTTGAAATAGAATCAAGATCATACAAATCTATCTTGTTTCCCAGCTAATGTTCATGGTGTTTCCCATTTGCAATTAAAGTGCTCAGTGCTCATACCTCAGCTGCATCCTGACAGTTTATTCCCTATGACCAAATAAAACTTTTTGGAGATAAGAGTCATGTAAGGACAGTCAGGTGATTATGCGCGCACAGAAAAGCACACCCATACAAATACATCTTGCTGTAGGTGTTCCCCTGGCAATAGCTTGCGGGAAACTGGAGTAGCTGAAGGAAAGGTCACATTAAGGCTTTCCTGTGTAAAGCCAAATCTAAGATTCGGAGGCCATTAAAAGCAGGCTCAGAGCTGCCCTTAGGCAAAGTTCTAACAGTGCTGAAGTTTTATCAGAGTTTTAACTAGCAATAAAATAAAATAAAATAATAAATAAAATAGATTAAAATAAAATGTCAAGATTCAGAGAGTATAAGATCATCCAAAATTCTTTACTTCATTTCCATTGAAAAACTGCTAATTTGTTGCAATATTTTCTTTCTTTTCTCTTGAATTTCACATTAACCCCATAAATTACTTCACAGTTTTTATCTCTTCCTGCTCCCAGAGACAGAACATTCTAACCTTCATTTCCTTCATATCTACAGAGGTCACTCCAAAAGTACGGTTTTCTGCATATTTCCATGAAAACTACAACAGATAAAAGAGTACAATAACAGTACTCAATAAAGCAAATTCTCAGCTACAAAACACTATTCTTCAAGATAGTCAGCACAGTCAGCTATGCATTTTTGCCAGGTATGAACAAGTACCTGTGTGCCATGCTCGTAAATATCTTCATCAGTGAATGTGACACACTGTCACTTTTGACACTGCTGAAACACACCACCTGCCACCTCACTGTGTTCACATTGGTAATTCATCCATAAACTTTCAGCAAGCATCAGTGAATATCAACGGATGCCATTTTTTTCCACGTGGAGGAATTCAATGACACACCTTTGCTTCATCTCCACTTTTAGATCAAAAACCATTTTGTCAAACTGCTTCTCTGCTGCCATTTGTCATAGGGCAACAAAATGTAATGAAGTATTGGTGAGAAGTTTCAGCCTCTACTGCCATTTCACCAACATCCATTTCTGACAGAGGCATGATTTTCAGCAGCCTATGTGTGACAATTTAATTCTTCCTAACTGAATCCTATTTTCTATCCAAGGCAAGGAGTGGAATGAGTGTGAAATTAAGCCAGTGGCATATTAATAGAGCATTTCTAGTGACAGCAATATATTCTTTACACATTTCCTATACATGATCTTTGTTTTCTGTTAAATAAGATACATATTACTCCACATGAGAATATAACAAGCAACCTAGCTCCTTCCCATCCTTTCCTTTAGAAATTTCACAGAAAACAGGACAGTTGTTCTGTGCCCTCTTACTGGCCCATAAGTTTTGTACTTCCCTTAACATTCCAACATCAGTATGGGCAGACACTACTGGCAAATGACTAAGGCAAAATAATACCCGTGTAATGGATTCAGTTCTGGTCAGCCTCTATACCTCAGGTATAAAACTATCAGAGAACATTCAAAAGCTATGAAGATGGTAAAGGGCCTGGAAGGCAAGGTGTGTGAGAAGCAGCTGCAGTCCCTCGGTGCACTCAGTGCACAGCAGAGGAGCTGAGGGGAAATCCCATGGCGGCCGCAGCTCTCTGAGGGAGCAGAGGGCAGCACGGAGCCCTGCTCTCTGTGACAGACACAGGTCCCGAGGGAGCGGCATGGAGCTGCCGTCAGGGGAGGCAAGCTGGGGGTCAGGGAAAGGGCGCAGCCTCGTTCAATGGGTATTTGGACACGCTCTCAGATGTAGGGTCTGATAGGATTCAGTGGTCCCTTCAAACTTAGGATATTCTATGATTTAAGGCATTAATTATGATTAAAGTTGTGCAACAGATGTTCTCGCAACAATTAGTTTCACGCAAAAGTCTATAGTTATTTTCTTCTTCCTGGAGACAAATTTTTACCAAATTGTATTCATTTTTAACTTTTGAAGATAAGACTACTGCGAAAGGCACAGATTTCCCCTTTAGAAAACAAATCAATATAATATGCTCTTATATAATATGCAGTTTTACATACTCTTTCCATTGTGAAACTAAACTTATTTCAGCTGGAGAAAACACTACATGAAAACTTCTGGTTTGCTTGGATTGATAAGAATTGGTTTGTGGAGCTGTTTTTTGGGTAATCTGATTATTAATAGAAGCTATGAGATGTGGAATATTCCTACAGTACATGAAAATATCGGAAATTTTATAATTGTTTACATCTGATTATTGAAAAAGAGGACAAAGTAGACAACAGAGTGAAAGAATGTTAAGATTACAGTCATAACATAGAAGATAGTCAACAAATAAGAATTATCCAAAAATCACCAAACTCACAAGGAAAATGAAGAAATCTAAAACTGCTCAGAGAGAATATTATGCTTTTAAAAATGGAAGAAGCAAGGAGAGCCAAATTACAGGGAGATAAAAGGGCTGAAACTATTTGAGCTACAATGCTGGCTTAGATAATTTTTGCACAGCTGAGCATGTGAGCAGCAGACAGAAAAAACATAATTTTCTAGAACACAGGATGAGGATGAGGTGTTAAAAGCGTGCACAGGAACCATATGCCCAGATAAGAAAGGGGATCAGGTGTACAAACTAATAAAAACATTGACCAGGATAAAAAGCCACAGTAGATTTCAGGAGCCCAGAATAAGGAAGTGTACCACAAGAAGATAGGAGAATTCATGACAGTATGGGTTTAGGAGTCTGGAACTTAGAGAAAGAGGCCAGGGAAGGAAGATACCAAAGCTTTATGAGGCAGAAAAGAAGAAAGAGATGAAACAATGCAGTTCAGGGAAGATGGAGAAAAACGGAGGCTGGAGACATTGAAAAGTGGGAGACTAAAGCAAAATAAGCAGCAGACATAGTGCCTGGTAACTTATCAGACTCAAATAAGAAGAATCTGGATTTTCAATGAGACTACTCATTAGTAAGACTAAAAGTCTCTCTGTTACGTAATATGGATGCACCATGAATTCTTGTAGATAAAGTAGTGGGATGAGATTTTTGTATGCCTCTTTCTGGGAACATACTTGAGGATTAAATACAGGATTAACATACTACAGGATTAAATACCATTATTCACGTAGACTGGAATTTATCAATCTCATACATAGTTCATTACTGGTGTAGTGAAAACATTAAGTATAATTTTATTACAGCGTACTACATACAGACATAAGTTCTTTGATCATACCTAACGCTACTTTTTTACAGCATGATGAAACCTGCATTTCATTGAGACCTACATTGCTCTTCAAAATATAATGATAAATTCCTTTATTTGGGTTTTAAACTGGAGCAAGAAAGGAAAATTGAAGAAGGGCTAGTGTCAAAATTTGCCAGTGATCATTATGTTGGGGAAAAAAATCTGTTACCTAAATGTCAGAAATTCAGCATTCAGTCTTAAACTTTTAATCAAGCATTTGCATATTACAGTTCAGAATATCTTTTTAAAGGAGAAAGTTACTCAAAACTTGGCCTTGCCTCTGAGGCAAAGCACACAGAAGTTCTCAATCATTCATACTTCATGTCTGAGCAGAAAAGCTCCATCTTTAAATAAGAAAGAAGAAAGAGAAAGAAAGAATATACATATGTATACAGATAGTTCTTTGGTACAGGCGTTTTGCACTTTTCTGTTCCCCTAGCAGCTGGATGTTAATTTCTGATCTATGCATTAAAAATAGACACTTTGCACAGTTATATTTGAATTTAGATTTTTTTTTCAGAATCTGATATTCTACTGAAAGAATTATTTCTTTGCTGGGCATACTGCAGTCTTTGTACAATCCCTGCAGCAAGCTGATAATGATGTACAGAACTGTGTAGGGGTCCTTTCCTTGTACCATGTATCAGAATATATAGCAATAATGATTACTATGCTATTTCATGTAATCTTTAGGTCTATGGCAGCCTGAAAAGCCTGTCAAGACAAGAAGCATATCAAACTTTTCTGTTGTATTTTTTCAAAAAAATCTGTCTCTTTTGAAAGGAAGAGAGAAATGGAGAGTGGGAAAAAATGAAGGTTAAGCTGAGAATCTGTCTGTCATTAAGCAAACCTCAGAAAAAAAAGTGAAAGAACCCCCTAACAGTGTTGCAGTGCGCTTGTATTCCTTTACTTGAAGAGTAAGAAACTATTTAAAGAGTAAGAAACTATTTAAAGAGTAAGAAACTGTAAAAGCAGTCACTTTTTCTGTGCTTTCCATGTTATATCTATGCCTACTAGTAATTCTATGTTTAGCAAAGGATTAATCTCTAGTTGAATACGGCAGCTACTCATGAATATCATGGAGACAACTGTTGGTAGTAGTGTCAACATTCAAGGTATATTCTTTATGTTGTATCCTGTAAACATTTTAATGCATGAATAAGAAGTGTATTGTCCTCATGTGATTTGATTACGTTTTATATTTTACTGATCTGATATTCACCATGAGGTACTAGAAAATGTGGTGGTTGTGTTTTGTTTGTTTGTTTTGTGTTTTCTGTATGTGACACATATTGAGATAAAACTTGGTGAAACCTTGATTAACTGTCTATTCAAGACATACAATTTGTCATTAGAAAATTCTAGGAACCAATCTTGGCCTCAGAGATCAAGCTAGACTTTGTATTGTCTTTACACTGTGATAGATCAAGCATACCTTTTGTACTGCCTGTGCAGAACACTCAGTTCTGGTCCATTGTACAGACTCCCTAACAAGTACCATCATGGCACTTTACAGCCCATGGGTGCAAACTCATCACTCACAACTTAACAGTGGTGTGCAGTTACACTGTCAGAGCTGAAACCAGGGCATGGGAGGGTGCAGTATGGTGCTGTCTCAAGTGCTGGAGAATAAGTTTATGCATTTTAATACACTGCCTAAACACAGCTCTGTGAACAGTGAAAAATATGTGGCTGTGTTTTCCATTTTAATAAAGGAATTTGAGAATGGATTTCAGACTACGGTATTTTTATATATATTTGCGACTCCATTTCCAGTCAACGTAAATTAACTGTGAAATTCCAAATGAAATGTAGAGTATTGCAATCAGATATTCAACTCAACAATTTGATCATGTCTCTTTACCAGACTTTTATACAACCTCTCTTACATGGGAAACAAATCTTTCATATTATAATAATTTCTTACTTATGTCATTGCTTTTTGGCAGTACATACATTTATGAATACGTATTTTCAAGGGTAAAGAACATGAACAATAAAATTCCATCAAAAATCTATGAAAAAAGCCTCGAGAGTTCACTAAGAATAATAGTTACTGCCATCAAAACTGATGCATCAGTTTCACAAAAACAGTTAAATAACCCACTGGTTTTGTTCTTATCTTGCTCTGTCTTATGTTTTAATAAAAATATATGTTTATGAAATAAGTTTTTCTACTTATATAGATTAGCTATATTACATCTGAGTTCTGCTCCGAAAGAAATGCATCCTATTTTATCATGTTGGCCCACAGTGTAGGAAGTGGACGTTGGTGATATGGCAGAAGAGATTGAACCTTTNTCTCCTCTACCACCTCCCTCTCCCTGTTGACGACTCCTTTTTTAGTGCAGCCCAGAACACAGTTGGCCCTCCGGGCTGCAAGCACACACTGCCAGCTCATGTCCACATTCTTGTCCACCAGGACTTGGGAGTCCTTCTCCTCCAGGTTACTCTCAAGATCTTTCCCCAGTTTGTATAAATACCCAAGGTTACCCCGACCCAAGTGCAGCACCCTTAGTTTGAAGAAGTTCCCACACACATTTGTACAGAACTATTCTATTTTATTCTATTCTATTCCTATGCATCAGTTTGTGACCATTTCCCCTTGTCCTATCACCACACACAGCTTAGAAGAGTCTGGCTTTGTCCCTTTGCAGGGACAGGCAAAAAGAATGCCTGGCATTTTTTTGCTGTGGTTTTATTGATATTGACATTCAATATAGGACAAAATACCCGAGGGAAAGAACTCTGGAATGCTGCATATTCTCCTGTGAGAAAGGGGTAAAATTGTTATAAAATTTTGCATCACTAAAAATATTTTTATAAAAACTGCAAATACAGAAATTTCCCATCTGGTACTAGGTACTTACTCTGAAACCTCTTTATTTTCCCCCACCTCCAGTCCCATCTTCTTTAGTCTCTTTAAAATGAACAGAAACTGTCTCACAAACATAAAATGAATCCAAAAGAGAACGGATGCATGACAAATCAAGAAGCCTGTAAACTTCTTTCAAACATCTTCAGAGGTGAAAGACTTTTCCAAGCTTTCAGACATATCCACAGCTACCAAGCTGTCCCTCTGAACAGGATAGTACTGCCCACACTGAGAAAATGCAGTTACTGATTGGTTTGCAGCCACTGACCTGCATCAACTGATTCATACCTTGCGTTGTCATAATGCAAATAAATATGAGGAAAAGACATTACTGAATTCCCTAGACTCTCCTATTTATTCCAATTTTATCATTTGTCTTTTTTTTTTACCTGTCAAGGCAAATGACACACTGTTCCATTTATTCAACAGAGAAAATCAAATTTACATATTTAAAAGGAATTGCATTTGGACAGAAAGGGGCACTCAGAATGTATATGAAATCTACTTATTGTCAATTTAATCCATCATAACAGCAAAGGTGAAACTACTTAAAAATAATTCTCTGAAATTCCGTTAACAGTAGCAGTTGTGAAAATTCTTTATTTTTTCAATAATCATATCTGACTGTTGGCTTACTGAAAAATAATGGCTTACACACCAAAACAATGAAGATACTTTCAGAATAATTCAGAAATGATTCCCTCATGATGAATTCAGATGTCTGTGAAACATCTGGTGTGGGATTAGATCTTACTTCCATGTGAAAAAAATGAAAAAATAAAGAGAGAATATGGACCATAGTTAAGACACTAAGAAATAAACATAAAACAAAAATCTAGAGAGAAAAAAGCACCTCATATAGCTCAACAATCATTATGTAAGTATTAATTCTGCCAATACAAATTACACATTCTAATGCAGAAATACGGCATTTGAGATGTCCTTTTAGTTTCAAATTTAACATTCATTAGTGCGAGTTATTTGTTCAGTCTGCTACCTTTATATGTTATTAATGCTCATCAGTCAATAGGTCCGTAGTCGTGACATTTTGTTCTGAAGATGTTTCTACAGTAAGTGACACATAGACTATAATTGCCATTCATAGACTATATAAGCACTTTGACAGTGCAATTCTCATATGCTACATCCATGGTCCAATGTTACAATGCAATGCAAATCTGCATTTTTGTATTAGTCAAAAGGAGGGGGAAAATAGCAATTAAAAATGTGACTGCACAACTAGCTGAAAATTTTCCAACAAGTATTTATTGGAGAGGAGCTCTGCAGAGAAGCACCTAGGTGTGCTGATGGACAACGAATCACAAGCCAGCAGTTTGCCCATGTGGTCAAGAAGGCCAGTGGTATCTTGGGATGTGGCCAGCAGATCAAGGGAGATGATCCTCCCCCTCTACTCTGCCCTAGTGAGGACACATTTGGAGTATTGTGTCCAATTCTGGGCTTCTCAGTTCAAGAAAGTCAGCGAACTTCTAGACAGAGCCCAGTGGAGGGCCACAGTGATGATGAGGGGACTGAAGCGTTTCTATTCTGAGGAGGGGCTGAGAAACCTGGGACGGATCAGTCTGGGGAAGAGTAGGAGGGGATCTTATCAATGCTTATAACAGCTAAAGGCCATGTTTTTGTTGTGTTGTGTTTGTATGTTTGTTTGTTTTACCAGAATATCTTTTAATCTGGAGGATTTTCTTTCAGCAATGGTATTACTTCTATGCCAAGAACATTCAGTCTCCCATGAATTTAGTGGAAATTCTGAGTTTTGACCAGCTGTAAAAAGAGTGGAAAAATGGTTATTATTGCTGATCTTTCTTTCTTCATGCTCTTGTGAAGTTTTATTGCACTTCGGAAAGGGAAACTGATTGAGAAAGTTTCAGTTAAACTATCTTACTATGTAAACCAAGGGAGAGGTTAAGATGGACATGAATCTCTTGATCGGTTCCTAACCTGTAGCAATGTAGTCCCATTTTAGGGAAAAAATGAATGAGACAGAAAAGAATACGATAAAAATTGACTGTATTTCTGGAATAGCAGAAATGATTTAACTTCTTACAGGATGCTAGAACTGCAGATGCACTGTCTACCACTTATTCCCATTTCTAATAGATCATTTATTTTAATTAGAGTGTGTGTCAGACACTATCTTCTTTGCTCTTTTTCATGAGCAAACAAATTACAGTATTTACTGGTGAATCCTATTCCAGGTACAGTCATTAACAGTCTGCAAATACTATTACAGTTTTGGTCACAGAGGAATACCAGTTCATTAATACTTAAACCTACCATATCAAATTATAAGCCATATCCTCACAGAATCATTACTGAACAAAAGAGTGGAAGGAGTCTCCAAAAACTAGAAATGTTTCATTTGTTTCAGAGCTGTACCACTTTATCTGAACACATTAGATTGCAGACAGAGTGCTAGACACTTCCATTTTAAACCAAACAACCAAACAACCAAACAAGCAAGCAGAAAATATTTTCTACTTATTTCTACAAATATTTTCTACTTAGAATGACCAAACTATAAAAACATATTCAAGGCTTCATTTTTTTCCATTATAAGAACCAAAGTTATCTCCTCCACAGTCAGCTTTAGGATCCTTCAGGTGCTACCTCTACTTTTTCCACTGGTCTACCTCCTGCAGCTTTCATGAACAACTGTATAATGAATAGCCAGTTATTTAGATATGAACATTTCTGACTGTTTTTTTTTTTCTATTTTTGTAAATATTTGTTCAATTTGAGAAAATTGCCCATTATTTTTATTAGAAAATATTTTTTCTATGGTAACATAAAAAGGCCTGTTTCTACATTTCAAATAAAATTTTTAAGAGTTCTTCCAAAGACATTTTTTTTTTATCACATGATAAATCAAATCTTTTTTGATTTATCCTCTCAATTTTCAAGAAAAGAACCTTAAGTGTTGAAACAGAGAATTTGCTAAGAATAAAAATCCTTATGCTGCTGATATTTTTCCTTATTTGCTTTGTCAACACAGAATGAGTGTCCCATTTTGACATATAATGCATCCTGTTGGGCTGTCAGAAGAACCATTTTACTTCATAGCCTGAGGACAAGAAGGGACAGAATTACAACCTGGTATTCTTTGTTCTCTCAAAAAAAGCATAGAAGCAGGAAGGCACATTCAGACAAATAATCATCTAAAGCCAATTTCCAGTGAGGAAAGAAACGCAGAAACATTTGTTAGAAAGCTTTCAGAAGTTCATATCTAAAATGTGTACAAACACTGAACAGAAGGTCTCGAAAAATTTTATCCTGCCTTGAGCAAAACAAAACCTTGCCTAAATTGTATTTTTCACTGACAGAGTGCAATATGTGTTCATAGGACAAAAAGAGCTTTATGAAGGCATAATAGATTAAAATATAATGGCATATAGAATATAAAATGTGAATAGGAATGAGCCCAAAGTTTCTGAACAACAAAAGAGATACTGTCCATGATAAATATTGACTCTTGCTGCTTAATGTTTTCCGATACCCTTTATATGAAAATACCCTGTGTGTTTTAAGTACTGGGGAAAGCTTCAGGACAGGCTTAACCAATGTAATTGCACAATTCTTCAACAAATTAAGCACATATGCTATTTCCATAGCACTGCCTCACTTCTGGATTTGATTGTACTCCACTATAGAAGACCACCCAATATATTTTTCTGAAATTCAGTAAATTAAATTACAGACTTCTGTAGCAATACAACTGGATCTAGACTCTAATTCTTTCTAGTTCTTCACCACTGCTCTCCATTCATTTCAAATTTGCCTCCAGGATCATGGTCATCTCCTGCTAAAGTAATTTTTCACCCCTTGGTCCCAAAGATGAAGAAATCTGTCAGCATGTACCTACTTATGATGAATGAATTTTTTACTAGAAAGTTCTCCTTCAACAGAATGTCTCCATGCCCTAACATTCTCTCAGTGGCTAAATTCAGGCTACCATTTTATCTCCCTGTTAATTGGATGCCTGTCATATACAGCTAGGAACCCTCCACATGCAATCCTCTTGAACTGTCATTAGTACACTTCAAATTCCTGAATACCAGTTGTTTCCAACAGTAAATCATAGCCAAAGATGCTCTGGGTTTTATCATGTTTCCTTCTGAATTGTATTCTCCAAAGGCACTATCTTTTATGAAAAGAAATTTTATTTCCTTTGTTTTCTAATCAAAATGAATTGTTGAAGTGTTTGTTAGGTGTAATGTGTTGTTGCAAGATAGAGTAAGAGATTAAACAGTGAAAATTCAGTACTCTTTACACAGGAAAAAAATGGAATGTAGATTAAAACACTATGATGCTCTATTTTTAGCAAATTCACAGTAGTCGTTTTAAAAATTGGCATAATATTCTTTTCTTGATCACTAATTTCTACAAAATTGCACAAAAAAAAGATTCATTTCCTATAAACAAAATCTTTTTTTTTTCTTATTTTAAAAGCATTGTTAAAATGACTCTTGTTACAAAAAAAAAAAATATGTATATATATATATATATACATACACACTATGGTGCTAGTGTAAGTTTATTATTAAACTAAGAATGGATAATTAGTAAATACAACATTAATTTCTGTCCTTCTGTAAATGAATTAAAAGCTGTTTAAAATCAGAGAACCATATCTATTTTTAAAATACAAATAGAATAAAGATAAGAAGGGGATTTCTCTGCTGACCTGGGGGCTGAGGGCAGCTGGGAAGTGGACAGGAGAATGGAATGCAGGCCCACAGATCCTAGAGGGTGACAAGGGAGCCAGGAGCAGGGACAGTAGCTGGGGACAGTTCACAGGTCCTCACCAGTAACATGCCAGCACACGGTGACAAGGTCATTGCCAGGTGCAACCAGTCAGTCTGGACAGTTGGATGCGCTGGGCACAGTGTACAGGCCCTGCAGATGCTGCCAGTGCAGCTCAGGTCAGGTCTGGGGGCAGGAGCAAGAGCTGGATGCAGCTCCCAGAGGGGCAAAGTATTATAATGCACATCTGTACAAATTGAAATCACAATTCATACAGTCATCATACAAAAAAACTATCCTTATGACACCTTCAATCTGAGGATCTTGATGCAAGGGAGTTTGGGGCATTTATAGCAACTGCATTTGACAGGACTTTGAACCTTTGTCACATTTCCTTTTGTAAATTCATCAGTTTGTTCAGCCTCATTTTTCAGGATGGAAAAAAGTAAATCAAGTTTGTGTGACCACAGAATCATAGATTATCCTAATTTGGAAGGGACATGTAAGGTTCATTAAGTCCACCTCCTGGCTTCACAAAGCACCACCCAAAATTCAAACCCTACGTCAGAGAGTGTTGCCCAAACACTTCTTGAACTTTGGCAGGTTTGGTGCTGCAGCCACTTTGTTGTTAGCTTGACCTTGGTTAAGATAATTTTCCTCATAGTAGTTGCACTGGTACCATGTTTTGGATATAGGATGGGAATAGTGTTAATAACATACTGATGTTCTGGCTGGAAGGACTATAATAAATCTATTATAAAAAGGTATATTTAAAACAAAATTGATGTGGTTGTTGCTGGTGTCTGCAAGTGCTCTCAGTCGAGGTTTCTTTTATTTGCAGCAAGCACGTGTTTATTTGTGACTAATAATGATATGCCCCAAAGTCTTTCTTCAACAATTACATGAAAAGAAAATAATGGTAAGTTGTTTCATATTAACGGTATTTCTTTCATCCACTGTATTTTCCTTCCTATATAGTTCTAAGTTATTGCTATTTGATAAGGGAGAAAGAAGTATTTCCAGGTCAGTGTAGGCTGCCAAGAACTTTCAACTAAATATTACGTAAGTGAGGGCGTCTTGCACAAGAATAAGTTTGAATTAAGAATCTTAAATTTTAAGTAGCTTTTTAATGATACAAAAGACTAGAAGTGTATGAATGGCTGTTAAATTTTATGTTCTCCTGGAGAAGCTGTCAGTCCATGACCTAAACAAGTACACTCTTTGTTGGGTAAAGATCTGTCTGTAGGGCCAGTCCCGGAGTAGCAGTGAATGAAGCCAAAACCAGCTGGAGATCAGTCACAAGTGGTACTTCCTGCAGTCAGTGTTGGGTCCTGTCCTGTTTTAACCTTTATTGATAACCTGGACTAGGGGATGGATAGCTCCCTCAGTAAGTTTGCAGATGACACCAAGTCCAGAGAAAGTTTTGATCTGTCTGGATGTAGGAAGGCCCATACACAGGGATCTGGACAGGCTGGATTGCTGGGCTGAGGCTAGTGGGATGAAGTTCAAGAGGAGCAACTGTTGGATTCCTGCGCTTTGGCCACAACAATACCAGGCAATGCTAAGGGCTTGGGGCAGAGCGACTGGAAGGCTATAGAGGAAAAGGACCTGAGGATGCTGGTTGACACTCAGCTAAACGTGAGCTGATATTGTGTTCAGATGGCTGAGAAAGTCGACAGAATCCTGACTTGCATTAGAAATACTGTAGCCAGCAGAAGCAGGGACATAATCGTCTCCCTGTACACAGCATAGATGAGGCCGTTCGTTGAGGACTGTGTCCGGTTTTGGGTTCCCCACTACAAGAAAGACATTGAGGCCCTGGAGCATATCCAGAGAAGAGCAACAAAGTGTGAGAGCACAAGTCTTGTGAGGAGTCTTGTGAGGATTGTTTAGTCCAGGGGAGGATCAGGGAAACCTTATAGGTGATTCAGGTTGGAAATCAGGAAAAAATTATTCTCTGAAAGAGTGGTCACGTTCTGGAATGTCCCCAGAGATGGTCAAGAATCATTTAGATATTGTTCTGAGGGACATGGTTTAGTGGGGAAATACTGATGGTAGGTGGACAGTTGGACCTGGTGATCTTGGTGGTCTTTTCCGATACTGATGATTCTATGATTCTACAATTCTAAATTAGTTATGTGCATTTTTGTTTATGCTTGATATAGTTGTTATATTTTTGATACATGGTTCTTGTTTAAAATTATTCACTGTTCATATTCATTTTCTGAATTTCGGTCTTTTATTTCTTTATTCTCTTTGTATAAAACCAAGCTAATTGTTTACATCCTCACACTTGTACAAGGATGAAACTGAAAGACTGTTATAATTTTTGAACTCAAATTATAAGAATTTAATTATAAATCCTGCCAGGAATTCACTGTTCATAGGAGTCTGGAAAATAAATTTTCAAGCAAGCAAAAGAAATGCAGTGGATTTACCTAGAGAGACCAAACTCCCATGGTAACAGAGTTATGGTAAATCCAGTTATGTGGAGACTTACTGAACACACTGCTAAGTTAGAACCAAGCATCTCTAAGAAAATATTCATATTTTAGAATCTCTGATTCTAGCAAACATTTTAAATTATGTTTTATTTGTGTTCTTTGGAGATCTGGGTATTAATTTTTATCACTTAATTACCCAGAGTAAACCACAGCAGCTTTCCAGTAAGAACTGGAAAGAACACACCACTTCTTAGGTAAGCTTCACAAACCACACCGATATCCAGCAAAAAATTGTCTGGAATTCCCCCATGTCTTTTAATTAGTAGCTATTAGGGCCTAGCTTGGATGGTCATGAATTTGAATTGTTTCCTAATATCGAACCTAGCTGGTTTAAAGAGAACAGGGGAAATAACAAGAGAAAAGGGGAAACAACAACCACAGTAAATAAAGAAATAAGTAAATAAATAAATAAATAAATAA
>VXAB01000483.1:4412-34378 GCA_013399175.1 Odontophorus gujanensis
AGGAGTGCTTCCCTCGCCGTCCTGCTGGGAGCTGGTGCCTGTGCTTTACTGGGAATGGAAAGCCACGAACGAGACTTGGCAGTGGTCTGTTTCATGTGATGGTTTAAGGTCCCCAGGATGACCTAGCACTTACCTTCACAAACTGGGCCAAGCAAAAGGCCGAGGTGACTTGAAAGAACCCTAGTGGTGGGACCAGGCCAGGAGCAAAGCGAGTCCCAACCTGATTGTGTCTGGTCAGAGCTATATATTCTTCTTAAGAGACGCGTTACTGGAGCAGACCTGGATCTTTTAGCATCCACTTGAGCTGGAAGCAGCTCGTAGTTCTACTTGTTTTGTTTTTGTTTTTTTTTTTAATTAATGTTTGTACAATCTTCTGGATGTTTTTTTTCAAGAAGGAGTAAAAGGGAGTGTTGGAAACAAACAGGATTAAAACCCTGAGCGCTTAAGGAAGACAGGTTAAGGAACTTAATCCAGGATGGATATGCAGGAGCCTCAGCAGCTGGGTATGTTTGGAGAGAGCGAGCTGATGTCTGTGGGGATGGACACTTTTATCCATCGCATCGACTCTACTGAGGTCATCTACCAACCACGGAGGAAAAGGGCCAAGCTCATTGGCAAGTACTTGATGGGAGACTTGCTTGGAGAGGGATCCTATGGCAAAGTCAAGGAGATGCTGGACTCTGAAACCCTCTGTAGGAGAGCTGTGAAAATCCTGAAGAAGAAGAAGCTACGCAGGATTCCCAACGGGGAGGCAAATGTGAAAAAGTGAGTAAATGTTTTTTTCCCAGCTCCCTGGTAGCTGGGAGCGGAAGGGGTTCAACTTTGTCCTTATGTTCCAGCTGAAATTTTGCGTCGTTTTAACTAACCCCATAGCTTTGTATTTTGGAAATGCTCCAAAAGTTGTAGGTAAAAAGGAATGTCTGCTGTTGAATGGGAGCCAGCTGCATGGCAGAGGGCTCCTGACCTTGTCCTGGATGGGGACAGAGAGCTCAGCTTCGAGGGTGAGGGGGCAGCTCCTTCAGCTGAATGACCCACACGTAGTGCTGCTGTCTTTGGTACTACTGCAGAGAGAGGATCCTTCTTCATGGCCTTACGTCGAAGTGATTAAGTGGTGCTCTTAGCTGTGCAGGATGAGGGGTGGTGAGCTGGGGGTGCACTGAGCAGTGCCTGGGAGGGTCTGTGCTCTTGGACTCTTCAGACAGCGATTGCTGCCACCCACGTCAGTGCTGGGATGCAGTTCCATGTATTGTGTGCCCAGTGGGCATACCAAGCCTTGGGTTTTATTCTTGGGTTCCCTTCTGGCTAATGAGTTTAGGAAGCAATTCAAGGCTCTTTTCAGTTGATTTCTGCAGCTGTAAAATGGAGACAAGGGTTGTCAGTCTCTTTTCAGAGACTCTGTGCTTGGAAGGTTTTCCAAGTACCAGTTACATACTGATTAGTCAGGGCACAAGTAACTAATTAAAACATTCTGTGGGGAGAAGCCTAGTGTTATGCTTCATTTGCAGGACTCGTTAGGTGGAGCTTTCCCTTTCAGTGGCATTGTGCCCTGCACACGAAGAACTCGCAGCCCGTTTCCCACAGCGAGCAGTTTGTTGCAGCCCTGTGAGATCTCTGTTTATCTGCTGGGAGGGGGGAACCTCCTGCAGCCACAACAGTTTGCACAGGCTTATCTCATAGCAGGAGGGAGGACTGGGGGTGTTTAGAGGACTCTTGTGTCATGCCCTTAGCTGCGACGTGCTGAGCGTGGAGCCCTGACCCAGCAGAGTCTTGTTTCTGTTTCTCAGTTTGGTTTGAGTTCGTGAGCTCAGCTGTGAGATACTTCACGTCCTGTACTGAGCCTTGTGTCGGCTCCCAGAGTTTGGCTTCTAACCTTCAGTGACAGTGCAGTGACAGAGCGGGCACAAGGCTCAGCATTGGGACCTCCCTTGGCTGGCTCAAGTTCAGAATGAGAGCGAACTGCTGGTTAATGTGTAATAAAATGTTTCTTGTTTTTCTGGTAGAGGCATGGGTGCCCATTCCATCCCTCCGCCCTTCACTTCTACCAGGAGCCCTTCTGAGGAAGGGGGAGATTGTTTCTTTTTTATTCCTGGAACTTCAGGTTTTTTTTTTATCCCTGGTAATGAAGGACTTCCAAATACCAGGGGAGATTTTGATGCCAGCACTATGGGGATGGTTCTGAGTCCTGAAGTGAACCCTGTAGCAGTTTTATTCATGCCCAGAGCCTGTCTGAGAGCGTCTTGCTTGCCTTTATTAAGGTTAGTTAGTAAAGCAGACTAGCTGAGTGCTGCTCTGTTTGGCCACGGATGTTTTTCTGGCTCAGCCGTGCTTGCTTCGAAACACAGAGGCAGGTTATAAATGTTGCCTCCTAATGAGGGCTTAACTCGGGCTCAAGTTCCTATTTCTGTCACTTTGTCCTTCTCTTAGGCCGCCCTAAGAGTGTCCTTTATCTCTGTGTTCATTGGTGATCTTTTAAAGGCAGATTGTTGTGTTTTTGCCATACCCTGCAGCCACGCAGCTCTGAGCTGATCGGAACCGTCCCACACTGCTGCCATAGGTGGTGAGAACCATCTTCTCTTTGAAAGAAGCTGCTGATCAGGCATCAAAGCCTTCCACTTTGCCCTGTCAGTTGGGTGGGGGGAGCACACGGTGGCATTTAACAACACGTGTGACCACGGTAGGGCTTTATTTCCAGGTAGTGCTGGAAAGTGCTGTGCTGTCCCTTTTAAATGTCACGCTGCTTGGCCACGCTCCGTTGGCGTTTTGCTTTCTGCAAATGCTTTTGAACAGCTTCACTGAGTGGTTTATACCCAGCAAGCTGTGGGCATGCAACAGAAAACTGGCTCATAGAACCAAACAGCACAGTTTGCTTCAGGTTCTTTGCTGGGAGTTACTAACGAGTGAAGTAATGAGTAAATACGCAGTGCCTGTGTTAGTGAGAGATACTTGCAGTCCTTATCTGCAGAACGCTGTCTGCAGCATGGTGCGTGTCAGATACGATTGTGATGAGCTGTGTAATCTTTGCAAACATCCTGACTTCAGCTGGTGCCCTTTGAGATGAAAAATCTCCCATCCCTGGCACGGATGCACTGCTTCGTGCTGGCTCCCTTGCCAGCACCCTGGTGGTACGTGCGGGTGGAGGGCTGTCCAGGGCAGGATGTGGACAGCTGCTCTCAGGGTGCATGGGGTGGATGAGAGAAGGACTTCTGAATCCCCTATGTGTTGTTTGCTCTGCTGCAGATCACAGAGTCACATCTCAAGTAGATCCTCCTCTCTGGGGTTAACTTCACATCGTGCTGCTAACACTTTCGAGTGCCCTGGCACTGGGGCTGAGTGGCTGTACTATTTCAGTCTCAGAATACTTCATTGTATTTTGTTTTTCCTTAACTGTGAAGATGGAGTGCATTCCTCTGGCAGTCTGATCTCCTGCCTTGCTTTCTAACAGATGCAGCTCTCTGCTGCATGGTGATTTGTATGGCAGAGATGTAATTGAGTTATAATAACAGCCTCGTGCCCCTGCAGTTATCACAGGATGCCTCAGCATCACTGCTGCAGCGGTGAAGATGAAGCTCCTATTAATAGTGTGTCGTCAAAGAAATTCCCTAGAAAACAGTTCCTAGACTGTTGTCTCTTGGGTAATTAAACGAGCAAGTAATACACAGGGAGCAGTGACAGTCGGGGAGTGAGTAATGAGCAGCCTGGGGGGGTGGGACAGGTCTGCACCCATGCTGGGGACTGGGCACAGCAGGCAGGCATTGCAGCCTGGCCAGGGGATGTGGGTCTCACGGTGCAGTGACAGTTCTGGGACCTCAGGGATGGGGCTGAAATGCTTTAGGGGGTTATCTTAGCAGATGGGATCATTCTTCTCTGTTCCCACAAATACTCCAGTTCTGCTCCTGAAAGAGGAGCCTGTGAGAGCTCTGTAAGCGCTCAATGCTCACACCACTGTTAAACCTCTGGGAGTCATCTCCTAACACAGTGTGGGGGATCTCTGTATGTTCTCAGCCTCTGCAGAGGGAGTCTGGGGTGGTTTGGCCAAGCAGCTGATGCTATGGCGAATTGCTGCTTGCACTTCACACCAAAAAGGAGTTCAGTAGGGTTGCCAAAAGATGAAAGAAAATTTGGAAGAGTGTTTGTCTCTAGCAGCAGTTTGTCTCTTTAATAAAACTGTGTGCTAATAGCCTCCCATTTTAATTAAGTGTTTGGGACTTTCTATGCATATCCCAAGTGTTTTGTACTGTACTTACCATGCTCGGTGATTACTTAGATTTGAATATATGCTCATTAGAATTCCTCTGAGGCTTAAAATATGTAGTAGGCCTGTAATTTGGCCATTTACTACATGGGCCTGCAAATAGAGAGTGCTGCTGAAGGAAGGGCTTGCTGTGAGCTGCAGGGCGTGTGCTGGAGGCAAGGATGGCCCGAGGCTGACTCATCCCAGCCTGCCCGTGGATGGGGGAGGTCTGGTGTGGAGTGGGGTGGGTGGCACTCTGCTGTGCTGGGTGTAACACTCGCTGTGGTGCACCCACAGCTTAGTGTGCAGTGCTTGGTGCCAAGCCTTGAGGTGGGCAGCAGGGGGTGGGGGCTGCCTGGCTCAGATCTGCTGCAAGCCCCTGCTTATGGCTCCACTTGCCTGGGAAAGAGCCACCAGCATTTGCCTCCAGTAAAATCCTACCAGCTTGCACCTGTGGAGGAGCCTTGTGAACCAAAGGGAAGGAAGGGACCTTCAGGCACAGCCAGGCAGGCTCAGATCAGCTGTGCTGCATCTCTCTGAAAACTCTGGAAAGCAATTCTTCTGAAAAACTTTGTAGGCACCATAGTTTTAAAGGGTCTGAACATTGTCTTGCCTTTGTGGGTAAGGATTTCTTTAAGAGTTTGTAAGAAATCTTCGATAGGACAAAGGCTGAATCTGATGCTTCAGTGGTCAGGGCAGGAGCATCGTGTTGCTGGGTTCTCTGCACCTTCTAGGTGTGCAGGATGTGCAGCAGCTTCATTCTGGCAGCAGCAGTAGATCTTGTACACCAAAACAAGGAGGTGAGGCTCAGTCTATGTGGATGATACAGTGGTCTGACAAAGTCCTTCAGTTGTGTTAGGTTTCCTCCCAGCTGCATGCAGCACCTGACTCTGCTTCAGACCAACTGCCCTTCCCTGTGTTGGGGGAGATGTCTGACCCCAAGAACAACCACTGTGATTTAAATTGCACATTGCATTTCAGAAGGAGATGAAGCTGCAGCAGCTGGAGAGGTCCTGGGAACGTGGATGAGCTGCAGGCACACAGGTCTCCTTCCCAGCACCATCAGCTGGAATGTCACAGTGCAGACAAGGTGCAAAGAAAGCAGTGGGGTGGAGGTAAAGGCAGGCAACTTCTGTCAAACTGAGCACTGAGGTCCATTTAAACAACGAATTCTGAAAACCAAATGGGATTGGAGGTGGCTGTGGCCGGGCTGCCTCCATTCCTCAGTCATTTCAGAATGCGAGAGGAGCTAAAAATAGAGATAATCTTTCCTCTGGGAAATGGGCTGCTTGGCCCCTGCCCCAGAGGTGGTTGTGCTTCGCTGCTGTTTGGGATTGGTGGTTCACAGCGTCCTCCTGGGGGAGAAAAAAATGGCAGAAATATGAAATATTTATTGGGCTATGGAAGGTGGGAGGAATTAGTGTTTACGCTTTCAAGTGGTATTACAGGGAGTGAGCTGCTAGGATCAGGATGTTCAGTGTGTTCCTAATATTGGAAGCTCTGTGTCTTCGCAGGAAGCAGCCCTGCTTAAATGTGTGTTTGCTCTGTCTGAGCCCTCAGCCATCTCCCTTCATTATGCAGAAACTTCTTAGAGCTCTGCTAATGCTGGCTGCAGTTCTATGCTAATGTAATCCACTTCGGCCTTTTGGTCATTACTATAATTAGAGTGGCTGCATCACTTTGCAGCTCTGTCTGCCATTTAAAATAAATGATCTTCCGAGCCTTGCCTTCTTATCGCATGGTTTCTGTTCAGCTATCCTAATTTTTAAGGCCAGCTTGTGTCCTGCATCTTATGAGCTCTTTGGAGGAGCTGTTACTGGTTTGCTAGTTGGACACGGTGCAGCACCAAGCTGTTGTGCTGGCCACAGCTTGTTACTGGAGGCAGTCTAGTTGTGTAAGCATGGGGTGAGAGCTTTCTGAGCCCTGTGTGCTGTGCTTGAGCAGGGGCTCTCTATTCTGAAGCTGTGCTCTGAGTTCCTTGCAGTGCTGCTTCCAGCAGTGCAGGCTGGTACATGTGGCTCTGCTTCTTTAAGGGAGTTAGAAATGGCAGGAGAAATGCACCAGCTCCTCTTCCTGGAGCCTGGTTCAGCACCAGCCTGGAGCAGAGCAGCAGAGTGAAGCTGAGTGCCTGCACTGCCAGCTGGAGCACTCTGACCTGCCTGGCCTGATCCTCCTGTTTCCCCTCCTTACAGCTCATAGCAGAGGGGTTCTGCAGGCTGACTTTAATATAAAAGATACTGAAATTTGGTGGTTTGGGGCAGAGTACGAAATCCCAGGAGACAGAGATCAAGACAATGATTGTGAGATGTGAGATGAGTCCATTTCCATAGCAAAGGGAAGGCACCTTCTCACTGCCTCTGGCCGTGGTTCCCACCAGCAGCATGCAGTGCTGGGCAACAAGGCACCTTTCCTGGCTTGTATAGTTTGTTCTGTAGATGGCCTTGTGCTGAACAGGATCTCAGGCTGGGGAGCCTGGGGCTGTGTGGTGTTAGTAGGAATGATTCTCCTTCTATCCAGCACCTGAGGAGCTAACCTGGAGCTCAGGAGCACACGAGGCCTTCTCTCAAGGAGTGTATAGAGGTAACCTTCAGTGAAGCAGCTGGGACTAGTACAGTCTGAAGTGTAATGATCCATGTGATTTAGAAACATCAGTTTCATTCCACGCTGAGGAAATAGACGTTGAAAATGTAATGTTTTTCCTTCTCTTTTCCTGCAGGGAAATTCAGCTCCTGCGACGACTGCGGCACAAAAACGTTATCCAGTTGGTAGATGTATTATACAATGAAGAGAAGCAGAAAATATATCCTTTTTAACACAGCAGTTGAAGGTTTGGATTCTTGTTATTTTCCACTGTAGTGCTGAATCATTGTAGTTCTGCTTTTGTTGAGGGTTTTTTTGAATGTTCCTTAAACTTACAGTTGCTTTCACTAGCATTAAACCTGTTGTGTGGCTGCAGTGCTTCCACTTGAGTACTCTTTCTTAAAGTTCCCCAACTACAGTGTAAGGTATTGTCCCCAGGTTGCACGTAGTGGACTGCAGTAGAGGAGAGCTGCCCCTCCAGTACTGTTTTATTGTGTGACCTTCCCCACTCGGGCATGAAAGCAGCTGCAGATCTGTCACTTTGAGCTTATGGTCCTAGCTGGTAGTGTGTCAGTGCTTTTCATTGAAGTTGGGCCTGTTACTGTTTATGCTTTGCAAAAAGTCATTTTTTGTCTTTTTTCCTTTATGCCTTTGGCAATGATTTAGTCTTGTTTTGTCATTTTTCCCAAGGGGTAAAAAAAAAAAAAAAAAGATCCATGTGTTGTGGCATCTGGACACTGGCAGTGCTGCCTTCTGCAGGGACAGCCGTGTCATGTGGTCTTGCATGAGATGAGATGTGCTCCTGCCCCAGCCTGCTGTGCTCTGCTGTTTGTGTAGATGTCCCTTGTGAAGTGCTTTAAGTGACCTACAGCTTGTAATGGTCATGAGATAAAAAGTGTATTGCTCCTGTGAGACATGCAGCTCTGGAAGCTAAGCTGTGGTTTGTAATCTCAGCACATCTTTCAGACTTTAATGTGCTGTTCCAGTGCGCGGTGTCCTACAAATATGCCAGACACCAACTGATGTGATGCTGTGCTGTAACACGAGTGAAATGCAGGAGGGGTGGCTGGAGAGTTTCTGGTGAGTGCCCTTGCACCACTCAGTAAGCTTACTGAGCTGATCTGCTGTCGTATGTGTTACAGATAGCTGCTCTTATTTGACAGTGTTTTCTAAATACTGTCTTGCAATTACAGTACTTCAGAAAATGGGTAATTTAATTTTGTGCTTTAATTAGATCAAATACCCTGCCACCAAATCATTGATATAAAAAGCATGACAACTTTCACTTGTATTTTGTAGCCTTAACAGACTGAAGGGACTGTAATTCAATTACTGTCTGCAGAAAGATACCATTTAATTAAGAAGAAGCTGGGATGCTTGAGGAGAAACATGTCGAAAAAGAGCCCGAGAGAGACCTCATGTGTTGATAGTAGGTGATGACAACCCAGAATGGTCATTCAGAAAAGTTTTGACCTGGTATAGAACGGGTGTTTTGCTTCCTTCCTTGTTAGTTATTTAGCAAAAAGGAAAAAATCCTAATTTCCAGAATGAACAATGTGACATTTGAAATCAGTCCTTGAAAGAAGGGAGGATTCTGTTCTTACCTGAGTGTTGTGCTGCTGATAGAAGTACAGGTTTCAGCTGTGCTTATTCTCAGGAAGGTGGTGTTTTAACAGCTTGCCTGTCTAGTCAAAGCCTTCAAAAATTTCCTTGGTAATAGGAAAGCTGTGATGACTGGATTAGAAATATCAAGCCCCTTTAGTATTTAATGGTCTGCTCTGCTGACCTGCTGATGCTGGGAACACAGAGCTGGTGATGAATGGAGAACTGATCCAGGCAGAAAATAACCCCTGTTGAACAAGCAGCATTGCAGCTGACATCTTGACTTGACAGCTTCTGTTAGCAGTGTGTGCAGCTGTGCGTGGGAGCAGATCCCTATTGATGAGCAGGAATGAGAGCTTCACTTGTCTTGGGGCACCTGTGCTGGATCTGCTCTGCCTGGAAGTTTGTGCTGGAATGTATCTGAGTGGCCAGGAATGGGCCAGCTGCAAAGGAGGGGGTGAGAAGCAGGCTGTGGCAGGTGATGAAACCAAAACCAGGTTGTTCTTTCTAGATGAGGATGAGAGCTGAGTTTTGCTTCCCAAGTGCTAGCCTGTGTAATCCTCTGTTAGCATTATTTTCTTGAAGATGGGGGAGTTGCTGTCTTCCACATCACTGTGGTACACATGGTCCCTATCTTTTTACCACGGTAAGAATTTGGGGAAATGAAATTTGGTCTCTCTGCTGATTTACCAGGTGGCATTGTGACTATCATGAAATCTTACAGCAGCTCACATGGGGGCATGAGCACTAATGCAGGAAGATTGCCCGGGGGTTTGAGCTGGGTGGGATGTTCTGCAGAACAACTGCAGCCTCTAGTTTGGATCCCACTTAAAATGCAGGTCATCTCTTTAGCCTCTCTTGCCTCGAGAGTTAAGATACCATCCTGGGAGATAAGCAACTTATTTCAGGCTTTGGTTAAGAAGGCATCTGCCAGGAATAATTAGCAACTGAAGAAATGCATTGTTACTGGAGAATGTGAGCTGCCCATGTCTGTGCTCTGCATCTCAGAGCTGCACTGCCTTGCCAACCCACCAGATGTCTCAAGGTCTGTCACAGCCCCTCAGTGTGCACTGTGCCTTTCCAAATCCTGGGAGGGGGGAGCAGAGCAATGACTGCTCTAGGCACTTCTGTCACTTCCATTGTTTGGCTCCAAGATTGAAATGTAAGGAGATGAAAACTGGAACATGCTGGAAGAGAACAAATACTTAAAAAGTCCTTGTGCAGCGTCTGCCTGGAAAGCAGCTCACCCTGAAGCTTCCTTAACTCTGCCTTCACGTATATGGTGATGGAGTACTGTGTGTGTGGGATGCAGGAGATGCTGGACAGTGTCCCAGAAAAGAGGTTTCCAGTTTTTCAGGCTCATGGGTAAGTATGGTTTTGTTCCTCCAGCTGCATCGACTTCTCATCGCTGCTCTCACAAATTCAGGAGTATGCTCTGCTCTGTCCATTACACTGCTGGCTGCTCACTGAAGTAAAACTAACTTGGTGTAATGTGCCCATTTGTCACAAAAAAAAATCAAAACTGTTGAAGTGATCCTTTGATTCCAGGAAGAAAAGCATCTTTCTGTTCAATTTTGCTGCTGTTGATTTGCTACAAGAGATGCATGACAACCTTTCCTGTAGCTGTGCCATTCTGTTAGGATATGTGAGTGGAGGAATCTGTGAGGGCTTGCCCACTTAAATGGGGTGATGCAAGCAGCTCAGTGTCAGGACAAAAAGATTAAAGACTTCTTATGGATAAAGAATTGTCAATATCCAGCATGATCTGTGTTAGCATGGTCTGTATCAGCTTGTTCCCTTGGTGGACAGTCTGATCTGAAGCCCATTTCAGTAAAGGAACTTCGAAGTTCTGGAGGTGGGTGTTATAGATGGCCTCAGTGAAATGCAGGTGCATTAAGATTTCTGGATACTGTGAGATTCAAAATAAATCCATGAGCAATTGTTGCCATGCTGTCACCATATGCTTCATGTATGATTGGTGGTTCATGCTCTTAATCCTTGGAAGTGCTTAACTTTTTTTTCTTTAACTGTTTTTAGGTACTTTTGTCAGCTTATAGATGGCTTAGAATACTTGCACAGCCAAGGGATTGTCCACAAGGATATAAAACCGGGGAACCTCCTGCTGACCACCAATGGGACACTGAAAATATCTGATTTGGGCGTAGCAGAGGTACATGAGAGCTGCATTGAAGTCAGGGATGTGGGAAGCATGGCTTTCTGGATCCATATCAACTCTGTGGGATCAATTTGATTTATTGATTGTTCTGCTAAACTTGCAGAATGCTCTGGAGTAGCTCTGCTGAATATTTATTGAACTGGCAAAACTTCTTTATCTCATTGTTGATAACAGTGCAAAACTTCCATCCAGGAAGCTTTTAGAGGAAGATGTTAATCTCAGATAAACCCAGAAAAGCCCAGAAGTGTGGTGAAATTGATAAGCAGCATAACCTTGTACTTCTTAAGACATTCTCTATATACTAACTAGGTGGGATTGCAGGAGATGTCACTGTTGGCATGCAATTGTGGCAGTCACGTGTTCTCGTGGTGTGTAAGGAGATATTCAGTAGCAGAGTTTTCCCCTTTTGTGAAAGTTTTGACAGTTACAACTTGCATGCCTTGGAAGTTTGAAACTAATGGGTCTCTTTGCTGCAGGCATTGCATCCGTTTGCAGAGGATGACACGTGCCGAACGAGCCAAGGGTCGCCAGCATTCCAGCCACCAGAAATTGCCAATGGCCTTGATACTTTTTCAGGCTTTAAAGTAGACATCTGGTCCGCAGGGGTCACACTGTAAGTGCCCGTGCAGCATCCAGGAATTGCAGTGAGAAATTACACATCCCCAAATAGCTCGGTGTTGTGCAATCTGCTGTCATCGTTGCTCTTCTGCGTGGTGCTGGGGGGGTTGGGGAGGGCTTATACAGCTTGCCCTACCCTTGGGAGGGTGTGTGTGTTCCCTGAAGTGCTTGCAGTTCTGAATAAAGTCATCTCCACTCTTAGTAAGTCTCTGCCAACCGTTTCTCAGCATCTGAGATACACAGCTACTGTAATAATAGAAACCACAAAGTGCTTGTATCTCTGGTATTTATTTTTAAAAGTTTCTTCCATCCCAGCCTGTCAGGGAGACATCTTCGTGGTATTGACTCATGTGAATGAAGAGGCTGTGATACAGGAAGACAAAGTTAGAGGAGGCATTCCAAATACTGCCAGTTATTTGTCCCTTCGTTTCCTCTTACCCTCTTTTGGTTTATGCTGTCACATAAGAACCAAGCACCTGGTGTGTGTGCTTCATCTCATACACCTTCTCCTTCTGCCTTTACAGATACAACATTACAACGGGTCTATACCCCTTTGAAGGGGATAATATATATAAGTTATTTGAAAACATCGGGAAAGGTGACTTCACAATTCCAGAGGATTGTGGTCCTCCACTCTCAGATTTATTGAGAGGTGAGTCTTCCAGGTGACTCTGAGTGAATGGGTAAAATGTAGAGGTGCAACAAGTGCTCAGCTCGTAAAGGCCAGGGGAGAGCTTCATTCCAAGTATTCTGTGATGGTATAGAATCCTGTTAGAAAGGGAGGTAGGCTTATTGATCTTGGGGTAAGACTGAAAGATCTGAATACTGGTCTTCTCCTGATATACCCTAAACCCTTGTTGGGCTGCACTTTGGAAAGTTGGTTCTTACATTGATTCTTGTGCTCTAAGCAGCTTGTAAACCTGTACACAAAGCTTACAAGGTTAAATTTAAAATGGCAGGTGAGAATGCTTGATTCAATTCCTTGCCCAGGCTTTCTGCATTGTGAAATACAGAGTACTCAGGTTCTGCTGTCCTTCCTCATCAGCTTCTGCTCTCAAAGTGCTTTAGTAGTTGGGGGTAAGTGTTGGGTGAGTGACTATGAGGTACTGAGGAAGTTGAGTCAGCTTTGTTTCCTGCTGTCCACAGTGTCATCAGGTCTGCTCCTGGTATGGGTGTTTGTTGCTAAACCAGGGGGCTATCTGCTCTAACTGTGCTGAGGACAGCACAGTGCTGCTGCAGTTTGTGGCTTGCCTCAAACATTAAGAGTTTCAGAGCTCTTACAGCCTTTATTTACCCTACAAATGGCAGCTGCTGGCTTCTCTGTCTCTGCAGCACAGACTCCCTGTGAGCTCCTTGTTTGAGGCTGATTTAGCTCCTCTGACCTTATATTGAGGATGAAATAATCTGCGTGTTTTATGAAGCATCATCTGGCCTGAACAGCTTTTGGAAACCATAGCATGAGGTGTAGCTACAGATGTGGCTACTACTGAAGGACCAGCAATGCTGGCTGCTGTGCTGTGTGCCCCAGGCAACAATGTCCCAATCGATGTGTGGTGTTTGAGAATGCTGACTCAAAGCACAGCAGCTTTTTATGAGCTCAGGATTTGCCCAAGTGAAGTAAACCCAAAGGTTCAACTAGCCTGGTAGCAGTCTTTTAAAGCATCCAGCAGAAGTTGGAGTTTGTGGTAAACCTCACAGCTGCACTTAGCATCATCCCCAGAGAAAGGGAGTGTGGTGGTTGTGTTGTCTTTTCTTATCCTTGGGATACTGATAGCTTCAAACCTTTATGCTCCATTAGTAGAATAACTCCCTATTGTTGTTTTTTCCATCCCCTGGAGTCAGAATCGTACTTTTCCTTCTGCCTCATTTTAAACAAGGAGCCTTGCAGCTGGTGCCCCGTGCACAATGTGAGTGTCACTTCTTCCATCCAGCCACTATCTGTCTTTCCCCCTTCTGTCTTAGGGTGCTGCAGAGGTGCATCCCGGGTGCATCTGGTAGCAGAGGAGCTCAGCTGGGGGCACGTGGCTATCTGTCTTTATCAATTTTGCTGTTTCTTCCAGGACAGTAGGAAATATAAAGATCCCTTTTGCTGTTCTCCCTCCAGTCCATCTCAGAACATTCTCCCACTCCTCTTGTAGCATGCACTTGCTGCACAGTAAAGCTGGTGAAAGCTACAATTCTCCTTGCTTGGTGTGACACTCTTCTCTTTCTAGGATCACAGGATGGCTTGGGTTGGAAGGGTCCTCGAGGATCATCATGCTCCAACCTCACTGCTGCAGGCAGGGTTGCTAACCACTAGATCAAGTAGTCAGACTGCCCAGGGCCCCATCCAGCCTGGCCTTGAGCACCTGCAGAGATGAGGCATGCCCAGCCTCTCTTTGCAGCTGTTCCAGAGTCTTGCTCCCCTCTCACTGAAGAACTTCCCCCGATGTCTAATCTGAATGTTCCCTCCTTTAGTTTAAAATAACTTCCCCTTATTCTGTCACTGCCTACCCATGTAAAAAGCTGTTTTCCTTCCTGTTTACCTGCCTCTGTGTCCACGTAGATGGCATCAGGTGCCCTTCCTCTGTCCACCAATGCCATCACTCCATCACAGAAGGCCACCAGGTGGGTCAGGCACTGCCTTGGTGAAGCCACACTGTCTCAAATCTCCTCCACGTCTTGCATGTGCCTTAACGTGTCTTCCAGGGTTCTGTGATCTTCCCAGGCACAGAGATGAGGTTCACTGGCCTGTAGTTCCCTGGATCCTCCTTTCTTGTAAATGGCAGTGACGTTTCCCTCTGTCCAGCCCCTGGGTACTTCATCTGACAGCCACAACTTTTCAAATATGATGGAAGGTGGCTCAGCAACAACATCAGCCAGCTCCTGACAGAGCCTGATGGCAACATGTGCACTGAGCACCAGAGCTGAGCCTTGCAGGGGTGACACTGCATGGCTGTGGTTGCAGAACTGGAGTGCTTTATTTGGTTCATGCTTTTCCTTCAGAACATCTGCTTTTCCTAGTAGGTGCCTGCTGCTGCAGCAGGCTGAAATGGACTCCAGAGCTGCAGATCAGACATCAGTGGTGGGCTGATGCTTTCATATAGCAGCACAGACTCCCACAACTCAACTCTGTCTCACTGTAGATTATATTTTGCCACTGTGTTGTTTCTAAATGACTGTTAGAGCACTCTGCAGTGCTGCAGGCATTCATTCTGTCCTTAATGTAGGGAGAATTCAGCGTGCTGTTAAGTGCTTGTTTCCTCTCAGGCTGTAAGAGTTATGTTGACCATTGTGGCAGTTTGCCCATAAAACAAGTGCTTGAATTCACTTCTTAAGGTTTTCTGTCCTGTAGGTGACCACTTTTGAAGCAGTGTTTTTTTCTTTTTTCCCCTTGTTGTCACTTCTCTGTTTCACGTTTCAGAAAAGCAGATTTTAGAGGACCTAAAACTTCTGTGGTATTTGACTTGGGAGGAGGCTTGTGTGGCAGTGTACTTCAACCAATCAGTTGGGATGCTGCCCCTCTTCTTGTCCCATAATCAGAAACTAAGCTTTAGCTGTACTCTTCGATGATGGGAAAGGGGCTGGGACTGTTCTGCCCTCTGTGTCTGCAGTCAGAAAGGATGTGCCAGAATGGAAGCATCTGCAAATAGCCCTAAGGTTCTTCTGTCAGCATCTGCACACGACTTATTGACTCCTGTGCAGTTCACTTCTGAACAAGAAAAATGCAGAGGGTGAGCTTTATTTCCCCTCTTCTTCTAACATACTTTCACTGGGTCTGAACACTCTGCATTAGACACTTGGGTTTATGGCCTGGCTCTGTTGCAGGGTGATCTTGGGACTGGGGATGGGTTGGTTGGTTTCTCAGCATTCTATTCTCTTTCTTTTGTACAACTGCTGTGACCTTACATTTGAGTTTTGCATTTTCTGCCAGCAGTAGGATGCTTTAATGCTTCCAGGCCCCTGAGCTGGGCCTGTAACCATCCAGCATAGTGTCCTGCATGTGTGATCCAGGACTCAAGGTTTGTCTGCAGAGGGGTTTCTGGTCAGAACCTTGGTTGTGCTTGTGGAGGATGAAGGAGAGGGGAAAAGCTTTTTCTGCGTTGTATTGATGGCTTAAAATGTTGCTGAGTTAGAGACTCTGGAGTAAAACCCAGGTGGAATTCAGTAAACTCTAGCTGTTAGATTTCTTCCTGCCTCTGATGAAACATACTTCAGACTGTGCTGTCTGCTTTTTAAGCAGCCACTCTACATGATGTAACACTGTGCTTGTTCAGGACTGTTAAAAGTCTGTGACAAGGAGCTCAAGACAGGATTGTGGTCTCTGGTGTTCACACTGCCCCTTGGCACAGTTTGAAAGGAGTTTGAGAGTGCTGTAACGAGCACGACATCCCATGTATGGTCACAGTGGGTCCTTCTGGAATCCCATGGGGTAGAGGCTTGCAAGTCAGGCATCTTCCCAACCATTCTCCCTGTTGCAGCTCTGTTCTCCACTCGCAGATGATCTGCGTGGAGTTCTTTACCGTAAATGGTAGAGTGTGTGTGTGGTTACTGCGGGCAGACGCTTTTGATGACTGGTGAACAGTACATGATGTTTTGTCGTGATGAGATCGCTCTTCAGTGCAGGACTTCAGCCACAGGCCTGCCACAAGTGAGTCACAGCTGAGCACATCAGAGCATCCAATCACCGAAAATGGACACTGTTTTCTTTCAAACATTGCCCGAAGTGCAGTCCTTTTCCTCAAAGAAAGCTTTCTTGTTGTTCATTTACCTTATTTATGCCTTTTTAATTGCATGGAGGAAAAAAATACAGCTCTATGCCATAGCAGTTTGTGACTGGTGCTGGCAGGCTGTCTGGGGAGGCTGTGGAGCTGACATCCTTGGAGGAACAAACTAGAAACCCCACTGGGCACAGTCGTGGGTGAGGTTCTCAGGAGGAGGGTGCAGTGGGTGATCCCAGGGGTCCCTTCCAGCCTCCCCTTAACTGCAACTAGGGCAGTTCTGAAGTGTTTTTGCATTAATGATGGCGTAGCTGAGGAAGCAGCTTGGAATTAGCCTGATGGAAGCACCTTGCTGTTGCATTACAAGTGTTTGCAGGATAGCAAAATTCAGGATCGATCCTTTCTCTGCTGAAGGTGGTTCAAATTTCTTTTCCCTGCTCTTTAAGTCCATCTCAAAATTCACTTCTGGTGGTGATCCTTACAGCAGACATAACTGAGCCGTACAGCTTTTTGGCACTGGCACTAATTGTTTCCTGCCACGCACTCCCAGCTCAGGTCCAGTTGCAGCCCAGTCTGCTGGTTGCTTGTTTCGTAGGGTTTTGTTCTGCTTGTAGGAGAAAATACCCAATGGAAGGAAGTGCTCTCAAGGCTGAGGGTTCTTGAGCAAGGAGCTGTTGCTGTAGCTCCCGTCAGCTCAGCTGTGTGACGTAGCCATGTGGTGGGTTTTGTGGTCTCAGCAGGGCAAGTGTGCATTTCTGGTAAGTCCTTGAATGCTGAGGGCTCTGGTGCATTGAGTTCAGGTGGCCAGATGCTTGTGCTGTCCCTGGCAGAAGTTTTCCCATGGTTGGTTGTTCTTAACCTTCATCACAGTGATATAATGTAGATCAGTAGTGATGCCATCTGCTTAAAGCTGTTTGTGCTGTCATCAGCACTGATAAACCTTTTCAGATTGCCATGGGAAACAGCATGTTGGTTTCTGAGGGGAGAATAACGTCAGTCCTTTCGTAGTGTACCTTTGCTTGCCATATTCTCTAGTTTTGAGCACCTCTTAGACAAGCAGACATGGCAGTGGGCTGGATCCCCAGCCATGAGTTTTCTGAAATCCTGTTTGGTTTGGTATGATGCAGTGGACCTGGCTTCCACAATGTGTTTTCCCAACCCCAAGCTTTTCCTCCCCTTTCCAGAGTCTTCAGAAGTGGTTGCTCTGGGAGCCAGGAGCACTGTGTAAGGAACCTGCTCTCAGATTTGGAATTGAGACTCAGCTCAGTGTTTTCAGGAGCAGGTGGTGGACTTCTGCATCCCTGTTGGGCATGTGGTGGCACAGGATAAAATTGATGCTGAAGAAACTCTTTATCTGCTGGAAGGGGAAAAAAAAGATGACTATAAAAACTTGTTTCCTGAAGCACGCCCTTGTTTGGAGTGTGCAAGTCTTGCAGAAATGTAGGTACACTCAGTGGTGGCTTCCTGTTTTATGGTTTTGGTTGTTCTGTGTCATTACAGTCATCCCTGGGTCGTCACTGTTAGTAGTGTGATGCAGACTGAACTGACAAGATATTGCTGATCAGCTCTGATCACACACTGTTGATTTGTCTCTTCTAATACCTTTGTTAGCAGCACTGCAGGGTCTCATCTGCAAGGCCCTTCCTTGCAACTCCTCATTTGAGTGGCAGTTTCTCATTCCAGCCCTCTGTTCCCAAGTGCTCATCTGAAGATACCTCTTTTCCCTGTATTTTCTGTGTCCTCTTTGTCTCCTTGTGAAACGTCCTGGTCCCCTCAACTCACTGCAGGCTCCTGTTCTCTGACCTCTTCCCAAAGCCCTGCTCCTTGTGTTGGTGCCTCAAAAGCAGTGAGAGGCTTTTATTGCAGAAGCAAAACTGCTTGTGATGTGTAGCAGCAGTTTAACATCCATGAGGTGGATGTGTTCTTGGAAGGGATTTTGCATTCTGTTGGATGATACTCGTTGGGTCCCATTGGACAGTGTCTGAAGAATACAGCAACATTTCCTATCTTGCTTCTGTGGAGTTGTGAAGCTTTTTCAGGGTTGTGGAGCAGAGTGGGCATCTCATAAGACTGCTTTTTAAGGAATCCTCCTCCTTCTTTTCCAGGGGAAAAACTGATAAACTATTCTCTTCACATTCCCTTCTCCTCACCCTAATCCCAGTGATCCTAGCAACAGGTGCCAGAAATCAGAACTCTGGCAGAAGGACAGATGATGGGATGGGCTTGTAGGGTCACTTGTGTCAGTTCTCCCCAGCTGTACTTCCAGAATAGAATGTCACTGGACTGTAGAGTTTCTGAGATGCTGAGCAGATGGAGGTGTCATGCCTAAGGCCTCGACTCTTCCACAGGGAAAGTTCAATAGCGTTACCTGTGAAATGCAAAATCTTGCTGCTCTTTGCCTGTAGACACATTTGGGCTTGTGATCTGGGGCTGTACTGATCTGTCCCTACAGGGGGAAGGAGGGAAAGGTCACATCCACCTTGCAGGTGCGGAAGCTGAGGAGCAGACTGGATCAGGAGTCAGCAATGGGTTGGGGTTTGTGCTGAGCTCCCTGGGGCTGATGCAGCAAGTTTCTCTACAGGTAGAGGTGCCTGGAACTGCTAGGGCCAGACACAGGGCCAGGGTGGTGGGAGGGAAGGGCAGCACTTTATGCTTCTTGTCTTCAGCTTGGCTGAGAGCATCTGTGATCACACTTGGACTTTTTCTCCTTTTCAGGGATGCTTGAATACGACCCAGCCAAGAGATTTTCAATACAGCAGATAAGGCAGCACAAGTGAGTGTTCAGCTTCTTCCTATTAGTCATTCTCTTTCTGCTTCTTATGCTAATGTACCTGTGCTATTGCTCTCAACTCATTTTTCCTTTTGACAGCAGACACATGGAAGTCACTAGATAACCTTCCTCCAGCTCTGCTGGAGCTCTGGCAACATCCACTTGGCTTTTATTTTTTTCCTTCCTATTAAAGCATCCAGTTAAAGCATTTGAATTGCTAACTGGCAAATAATGAATATGTTGAAAATATGTTTCTAGTGTGACTGGTTCTTGATAATTAAGGGTTCTGGGTAATTTGTTTCAGAGGCCAGCTAGTACTGATGGAGCAGGGGTTCCCTGAAGCTGGCTTCAGTAATGTGTTGGTTTTCTGGACAAGCTGGTGACAGAAATAACTCTTGCTATTTGCTCCTTATGGGATCAATATGTTCCAGGACAATGGGATTTTTTTCTTTTTCTCTTTAATGTCATTCTCCTCCTTCCCCCGCATCCTCTGCTTTATCCTCCCCTTTGTCTGGGGCGGGGGGGGGGGGGGCGTTTTCTTTGAGGTTTTTTTTTTTTTNTTTTTTTTTTTTCCTTTTTTAAAGGATCTGTTTGAACATGCTGCCTCTGAGCAGAGATTTCCTGGGCGGATAAAAGTACAAGAACAAAAAAGCATCGTAAGGATGCTTCAGCGCGGAGGCTGCATTAGCTTATCTCCTGTTTGAATAGGAAGTGCTTCTGAGGACATGCAGAGCTGCCTGCTGGACCGCAGATGCTCAGCAGAGGTCCTGCCTACAAGCTTGCCCAGAAAGCTTTTGGGAGCCTTGTAAAAACAAGGCTCTGATCCTGTAGGGCAACGGGCCTGCTTTGTGCTGCCTGCAGGCAGGAAGAGCACTGTTTTCTACTTTTTCTGTTTCTTTTTCTGAAAAAAAGAAAAAATAAAGTGGCAGTGGGTAGCAGTGTGCTGTCAGATCATGATCCCTGGTAGATGTTGTGGCATGAGAGATGTCTGCAGGAGCTGCAGAACAAAAGCAGTCAGGCTTGAACTGCACCAGCATTCTGCAGGGGAGCAGCTGCAAATGCCCCTGCAAAGATCAAAGGGGCCTGGGGGGGTGGGGGGGGCAAGTCTCGTGTAGCTGCCTGGGCAATTAATTAAGCAGTCAGGCAGAGTCTTTTATAATAGTAACCAAGTGCTGTGCATTGGTTGTTTCACTGGTCTGGGAGATGATAGGAGCAGGCATTTGCTTTTCAAGAGTACCTTTCCCCGTGCACACGCTTACTGGTAAAATAGTGGGCCACAAAGGAGCCTGCTTGGGGCTGCCCTCTTAAATGCTGCATAGCGTTTAAAACGCCCTGTAGAGCTGATCTTGGAAACAATAGCTCCTGCTGTTACTGACAGTCCTTCTCCCATCTTCCTCTGAGGGCTAGAGAGCTTCAAGCAAAGCTCTGTATCCTTTTGTGGTGCTCTGTAATGAAGTAGTTCTGCTCATTGCAGCGATGTAGAGTGGTGAGCAGCTGCCACACGGTCCAGCTGATGCCTTGTCAGTAAGCACAGTGAGGAAGCAGGGCAGGAATTAAATCTATGGAACAGATTGCAGGGATTTCAGTGGAAACACTGAAATGCCAAAAGCCCTTGTTCTTTACCAATGCCATGGGCCCAGGTGTTGCACCCTAAGGTTAGATGTTGTCCCCTAAGCTTGGGACAGTGTAGGTGGTTCTCATGTGTCACTGTCTGCCAGGATTTGAGCTACTTACCTGGCTCCTTCTGTACCTGATTTTGTACTTTTCCCATGTGGCAAGGAGCTTTTGCATCAGCTCCGTCCAGCTGGAAGCCAGGAGGTTTCTCTAGAGACCCTGCCTGGCAGCAGCAAGCAGGAAGAAATAGAGCATGCTCCTCACATGGGGTCAGCAGCATCTCTGTGCTGTGTGGGCACAGCTGCTGCTGGTGAGGCTTTAATCTCATAGCACCATAGAGGCTATACCTGCAAACACAGGAGCATTTCCAAGGCTTAGTCTCTTATTAGTTTTCTGTGAGCTTAGCCAGTGCTTCTTAACAGGCTTTTCTCCCCTATTAGTAATTGCCTCCTTCCTCCTGCTGTGGCATCCTAATAATTACATCACTCACAGCAGAGCCTGCAGCCTTGGGCTTCAGATGTGGCCGTCCATCTCCTTTTTGTGGGGCATAACTGTGCTGAGGAATCTGGCTGTTGGTTCTCTCTTCTTTTTCCCTAAATAGAAGCAGGCTTTGCCCTCACGCTTAACCAGACCCTGCTTTATTGAGAACTGAACAAAGCAATCAGAAGGACAGTAGGCAGTCATTCAGATACTGTCAGAGGGTTTGGGGGAAAGCATTTTGGTAGGAAATGCCTTGATTTCTAGAATTTGTAGACTTCTGGTTGAGGTGGAGGGAGGAGTGATAATCAGTGATGATTTTGGGCTCCTAACCCTGTCGAGCTGCGTGGATGGCTGTGTTTCTTCTAATCTATGAGGCTTAATCAGTGGATGTGGGAAATACTGAGCAGGAATTGAGTGCTGCTTGGTGAAGCACCATAGCTGCTGGAGGTGGCACGATGGGGCAAGCAAGGCACATCAGTTCCTCCCTTTGTTCTATTCCAAATGCTTTTCCCCTGCATTGGCAACCCAGTCTGAAGCATTCTGCAGGATGAATTTGCCCAGTGTTACATCTGCCAGCTGCCTTCCTCCTCTCCTCACTTCTGCTGCTGAGTCTTGCATCAAATTCATGTTTCAGCGTTTTCTCTTAATTCAGCAGGACCAAGCTCACTTCTCTCAGCCTGTTTCTTGAAGGCTTGAGAGGCATTTCAAAGCAGTGCACGCAGTACAGACTCAGGATTTGTAAACTGAAATGAATTAAAACTCTCCCAGCCTGTCATCGAGGTTTCTGAACCACCAGAAGCTGACCCCTGAATTACAATGAACGAGCCTTGAAACCTGCCCTCCCCACAAGGATCTGGGCCAGGATGATGCTCAATGAAAACTGACACTTTTAGTTCACCTCCGTGACTGTTTTGTACTCCTGGGTGGGGGTGTGGGGCAGTGAGGAGGTGCTGCTGGGAGTTGGGGAGGGAGCAGCCTGCTCCCTGCAGATCATTCACAGTCTCCTCTCCAGCTCGTGCTTTTGCTGAAGGGCTTAATGCTTGTACACTGCAGTTTGTAACTAATTCACTGACCCTGCTGCAGCACTTAAAGTGATGAAGTGGATGCAGAATTCTACCTCTGTCCCCTGTTTCCAAGGCAACCATCTTGCCTTCCTTCTCCAGAAGTGTCACACATAATTTGTTCAGTCATAGATACGTTTGCAAGAGTTTATAGCAAGGAAGGGAAGGCACTTCCTGCTGACATGCTGTGCTACTGCTGCTCCTGACTGCTGGGATCACCCCAAAGGTTGGGAGCATGGAGCTGCTGGGTGCTGGGTTGTGCTGCACACCTGGGCTCTGCAGCCCTGGGGATCCTGCTCTGTTCCTCTGGGTTCCTTCTCAGGTGCTGAGTGTGCTCCTTGGCTTCTGTGCCCGAATTGGAGGCTTTTCCTTAACCTGTGCTGTGATGCATGTACTGCTGGACTCTTCCCACCCCTTTGCTATGGTGTCATGCAGAGATCTCTCCTTGTGTTGACGATGTGAGCCCTCTTCCTTTCTTTTCCTGCAGAGGCACCTGGGTCTGTCTCGCTTTCCTGTGGCAGGCACATGGGAGGGAGAGAGGCTTTGGTTCTTCTGCCCACGTTTTGCAGCTCGGTTTCGTAACGTAACTGTCTGCTGCGTGAAAGGAAAGTGAGTCTCCATCTGTGCACAGAACACCTCTCCTCCTTCTGTAGGAGTCTGAACTGTGACCTGTGGGTCTTGCATCAGTGAGGGCAAAGCTGCTTCTCTTTCCTACTTGTTTTTTTCAATGAAACTGATCTGAAGAGGAGAGCATCTCTTCCTGCTCCAGAGTTGGAGCAGTGGCTGCAGGGGCCGTGCTGCATGCCTGCTGAGTGGGGCAGACGTGCAGTGGGCTGCTTGTCGTGGTGACTGTGACCTTTCTTTAAGCTTGGAGCCCTCAGGCAGCACCATGGGAGCTGGCAAAGTGCTCATGGCTGCTCCTCGCTGGCAAGACAGCCATCTGCAGCCCAACATCTGCTTGCAGAGAAGTCTGTCCATATCCAAAACAAGCAAACTGAAATACTTGTGGCCTAGAATGGGAAGTGAATTAGCTGTAAGTATTTGGAAGCAGCAGCTGTGCTTACTGATTCTTATTTTAACCTTGCTTATACCAGAACTTGAGAAGAGCGGAGTGATGACTTCTGATGTAAAATTTGAGCTGGGAAGCAGCAAACCAGGCAGACTCAATAAGCAGTGGTTGACCCAGATCCCTTTTTTCATTCAGTCCTTGACCCTCGTTATCTTAGCTCCCTGTAGATCACAGCTCTGTCTGGATGCTGCTCCTTATCTGGCAGGTTCACAATTAATGCTGTGCTGCTGCTGTCCTGAGCCTGTGCCTTGCAGGCGTTCTCAACAAGCTTGCAAAGTAGTGAGAGGAGATCTCTTTGCTGCTGCTCCCTTAGCTCAGTTTTAAGGCCTGGGAGTGGCTAGAAATGGCCTTGTGAGCCAGAGGATGCTCTGTGCAGGCAATACTTCTGAGATCTGCAGAAGCTCATTTTCCTTCAACTGATAAAGCAGCAGCCTGCTCTCACTGGGTAAGCTACTGTGTGTGCAGTTGCCTCAGAGATCATTGGAACAATTGTTTAGAAATAAATGATGAAATAGGCACTCTGTCAGCAGCACTCTGACCCAGGCTGCATTCTCGTGTCGCTCAGCAGCACCTTGAGCTGGAGCAGAGCATTTGGTGGAGCCAGTGGTCCTCAGCTGAAGAGCAAATCTTCACTAATCACATTTAGTGCCGGTGTAGAGAGCAGCATCCCTGTCCCTGCTGGAAAATTGCTTGCCAGGAAATACTCTGCTACTCCATAAAGAATTGCTTGAGGCTCCTTCCAAGAGGTCTTTGATTTTCTTAGAACTTCAATGAATTTCTCTGCTCACTCTATAGCCTGATTACCATGTATGCATATGCAAGTACTTGAAATCACCTCCCGGAGGATGGGATCATTATGACTGGAGTACAGTGATTCAGGTTTCAGCTGTTAATAAAAGCCTATTTTTACTCTCCTGGTAAGTAGGACAGAAGGAAAGAAAGAAGAGGCAGAGCTGAAATGCAACAAAATAAAAACACTAGCTGCTGGAGGTTTGTAGGCTTTCTCCCTTTAAAGTATTTCTTTCTTTGGCAGTCATTCTGATCTCATTTCTCCTGTATATTCCACTCTCCTTGCGTCTCTGGCATTTAGTTCCAGTGCCCCTGGCAGGAATAGCTGATGGCTGTGCTGGGTACTCTGTTCCTGTGCTCAGTGCTCCTGCCAGGCTGGATCAGCCCAGGCGCAGTGTGCTGTCTTGGCAGTCACTTCCTTGATGAAAGCAGTCTCCCAAGGAAAGGAAATCAAATGATCAAATTAGGAGTGCTGTGTGCCACGCACATCGCCGAGGAAACCAGCCATGGCATTTGCTGAAACTGTTGGCCCAAATCTACTTGTGCAGACCTGTTGACTTCCTGCTGGTCCAGCAGCTGGGATGAACTTTCCTTCACTCTTTTAATGCTGCTCAGTGAACCAGAGGTCAAACTTGACACGTTCTGTCACTTTGCTAAATGATGCTGCTTTCGCTGGGCTGTTGGTGTAGGAACACTGGTGGATCCTTGTCAGTGTCAAACTGGGATGTGCTGACCTCCCAGCTGACTGGGGGTCATCTCTCCATGCAGTCTGAGCAGGGAAGGGCCAGATGCAGTTCTGTGTGTGACACCAACATGCTCAGTGCCTAACCACAACAGATTTCGTGACTAAACCTTACCTACTGAGGTAGGGACTGCCTCACTCTTTGCTACTGCAGAAAGCAAGATGCTGCCTTCCTCAGCAGCCTGATCATTGCAGAGGGAAGCTGGAGGATGCCAGCTGTGAAGCAGGGCTTCTGAGCAAAGGTCCACCTCTCCTTTCAATCCCAGCTGAGTCGTCCCAGGAGTTATGCTTTCACTCCTCTCCTAACTCCTTCCTTCTGCTGAGTGACTTTATTAGAATGCCACTTCTACAAGAGGTGAGCAGACAGTGAAACGATATTTTTAGATCTCTCTGCTTTTGAGGTGTGTTTTCAGTTTATTCTGAGGCAGCACACTTTTTTGGCCTACAGTACAGTGTGAGAGCAGGGGGGGAAAAAATCTTAGACTTTCTAGGCTACCTCCTGCTGTGGAAGACTCTAAGTGTCCCTTTGTGCAGAGAAGTGGCATCCACATAATATTTAGCAAGATGAGCATGAGAGTGCAGTTGATACGATGAGATTTTGTTTCCTTTCTTGCTGTGTAAGACCAGGAAGAATGGGTCCCAGTGCTCAAATGACATCCAGCTCGCAGTGCAGGGGGAGGGGACTGATATCAGTGCCTGTCAGGAGAGCAGGCTGCGTTTGGAAGATGGTTCTGAGTGTGGGAAGTGCAGGCACGTGCTGCGTGCCATGGTGTAACGCTGCCTCGGTGGCTCTCTTTAAACTCCATGTACCTTTGAATTGGGGTGGAATGGGATCGTCCCATACCATTGTGGATTTCTCTGTGCCTTCTGAGAAGTGAAGCTGTACTGATGAGATTTTACTCTTGGACCCTTTGCAGTTGGTTTCGTAAGAAACATGCTCAGGCAGAGACTCTGGTGCCCATACCTCCTAGCCCAGAAACAAAGGACAAGTGGAGAAGTATGACGGCGGTGCCTTATCTGGAAGATCTGCATGGCTACAATGAGGACGAAGATGACGACTTGTATGACATTGAAGATGATATCATCTACACTCAGGACTTCACAGTACCAGGTAGGAGAGAATGATGCTGGGATGAGAAGGGCAGAAATGACTCTTCCCTTGTCCATTTAAAGTTTTTTAGGAAAGGCTTTGGGATCTGAACGCATCCTCTCGCCACTGGAAGAGAGTATTGATTATTAAGTGATGTGAGTGACTCACAGTGAGTGAGCCATGATGCTGTGGGTGCTTTGCTGCTTGATTTGATCAGCCAGGATGTCCCTTCCTGCGTGCTGCCCATCTGCTGATTTCCTTCCTCCATCCAGTAATAGCGTGCTCCTGCTGAACTGTTGTTCAAGCACACTTAATTCTCTTGGTTGGCTTTGCTAGACTCACTGAGTTATTTTGGAGCACAGCCCTGAAATGACTCAGTGTTCAGAATAGATGGCACATCTGGGTGCTCGTAGCCTTATGCTGAGCCTTTTTTTCTGCTCTAGTCTTGGTAACTTGGTTGCAGAATTGCCCCTTTCTGTTTGGGGGACCTCCTTTTGTTTTAAGGTAAGCCAACCAAGTAGAGTGGGGAGTATGGACTTAGCCATGTGGTTTTTACAGAGTGGTGGTGATCGAGCAGCTGTCTTTCTCTGGCCCCTCTACACTCATGAACAAAAGACTGAAGGCAAAGCTTATTCAGCTGTTCAGCTCTCGTAGCAGCAGTACTGATTCACTTTACCACAGTGTGACAGGAGTTATCTGGCACTGAGCTTTCCTGGTCATGGGGAAAGCCCTGGTTTCTGTAGCTCAAGAGTAACCACACTTCTTTGGTTTCTTCCTCAATGACTGCTCGGTGGGCTTCTGTGGATCTGAGTAAAATCAAGGGCTGCTTTTACCTGTGCAGGGGTCTTGTACCTGAAGGCTTTGTTTTTTCTTCTGTGTTTTCTGGTTAGATGGAAACTACTTTTTGAAGCACAAGCACAGTAGAATGAAGTGTCAGGCCTTGAATAGCAATAAGCCTGATTGTGCCCAAAACTCCTTTGGGAATACCCAAAACTTCTTTGGGAGAACCCAGATTGCTCCTCCTGGCAGAGCTTTCCAAGGGAGAAGAGCTGGGACAGCTTATCTTAGGGCCAGGCTCGCTGGGCCCTGTGCTGGGTGCCACCCCTGGGTGCTCAGCTCTGCAGCTGCACGGGTTTATATGTGGGATGGAGGTGGAGCCTGCTGAGATGAAGGCAGCCACATCAAAGTGAAGCAGATCTGTTTCCAAATGCTGATTCACTGGTGACAGCTGGGTGATTTATAACCTTTTCTAATGGAGCTGATGTCCCGGTGCCAGCTGGGTGACCTGCGGAGCTCTGTCCTTTGCTCTCTCACATCCCACAGGGCTTTCTGTTAGAGTCTGACCAGAGCTGGACCTTCCCTCTTGGCCTAGTGGAGGCTTTATGGGAGGAGGAATCCTTCTAAAAATGCGATAGGCTCTCAGAAGCATGTATTTAATTGCTAAGGCCTTGCTAGTTACAGAATAGGACTTGCCACGTGTTGTCAGAGGTTGCCCATTTCCCTCTACAAGGGCTCCTGCCAGCAGCAGCCCATGTGCAAGTGCTCAAGATGTGAAAAAGTGCCCGGTCTTGAGAAAATCACAACCAGTATCACTCACAGCTCTTGTTTTGTTTTTTAAACTTGACACTTTCCACCTCTTGGAGCTGGTTTGGAAAGGAAGAGAGGTACGGTTGGTCTCCCTGTCCATAACCTCCCTTGGAGGGCCAGGCTTCCCGGCTGAGAAGCTGCAAGAACAGATCTGTTGCAGCTTGCAGCCAAAGCCAAGAGCCCACAAGATAGTCTGTTACTGCATTTTTGGCATCAGCATAGAGAAATAAGCTTGTGCATGTCTCTAACAGTGCCCTGTTGCTTCCCTTGTGCATTCCCAGCTGCAGAGGAAGAAGCTGAGGCAGGGCGTAGAGGAGAGAGCGGAGTGCTGGGAAGCCATGGCAAGCTGTGTGCAGGAGGAAGCTGCGCTCCCACTGGAAAAAGGCACAGAAGAGGAGTGAAGGTTAGCCTAGGCCCCAGAGCACTGCCCTCTTGGGCTTCCAGTGGCCTGAGCTAACAGCTGGTGCTTTTAACCCAGGGCTGGCTGAAAAGGAAAGCTCCACATGACCTTAACAGCCTTAAAGGCTGTTACTCTGCCCACGTACCCCAGGCTGCTCCTGCAGACCTGCCCCACAGAGTCCTGTCTCTTCTCACTCCAGCTCAAGTTTGCTTGGTTTCTCTTTAACTTCTTCAGTGCTGAGTAACTGGCTGGTTTGTACTCTTCTTTGTCATTAAAAAGTGGAAACTGAGGACTCAGGAAATCAGAGAGTGATTGTGTGTCCTGCAGGCTCAGGTCAGATTTCACAGTTCTGGTTGCTGCTGAGCATCTCTGCTCCACAGCACTGCAGCTGAGCATTGCACATTGTTGATGTGCTTGGACAAGGGCCGTTCCTGAAGTTCTTTCAAAGCAAAATAGTGGAGTGTGTGAGATCCTGTGCTGCATCTGCCACCTCCCTGCTGCCCCTCCTGCACAGGGAGCTGGGGCTGTGCCCCACACAGCAGGCACTGCTGTACAGGAGCCCAGTGCCCCTGGCTGTGCTGGGGTGATGTTCCCCCACTCGGGTGCCTCTGATAGTAGGAGATCACCTCCAGAGCAATCATATCAGCTGTTATGCACTCCTAATGCAAACAGCTCTATTTAAACCCAAATAAGGGCTGTCACATGAGAAGGTGACAGGCAAATTACTGGAAGACGTTTCAAGTTCTCTATGGAGCTTGTTCTGTTCCAGAGGGGTAAGAGAGCTGAATCTCAGTAGCGGTGCCCCGTGGACCAGGCTTCCCTTGTTAGGCAGTGGCTGGGTGGGCTGAATGCTGTTTTGTTTCACTTAACTGCAGCGTGGTGATGGGTTTTAGCCTTCCCAGTTATTTCAAGAGCTATTATTCTGCACTGGGAGGCAGTGGAAGAAAGCATCCTGCACCAGCCTATCTCCAGGCTCTCATCCAGCACTTGCATGTTCCGTTCTCATAGCAATCATGGGCTGAGGTGGATGTGCCCTGACAGGTGGGTTCCTGGGGGACATCAAACCCTGCAGTCTGGCTGCAGCCCCAGGGATCCCTGTGCAGCAAGAGGAGGGTTTCTCTGGGCTGTGTGCTGCTCTCCCAAGCAGCTGTCACACGGAGTCTTAGGCAGCATGAACACGTGTGAATTCGTGTTCCCAAACCACGGGCATGGGGTGCAGTCTTCTCCTGCAGACAAGTCACCTAAGGCCAAAGTCACCTTATTTTAAAGGGATCTTGGCCAAAAAAACAGCACAAAAGGAGGGTAATGGGGCTGCAGTAGTCTGTCTGTGGGAGCAGTGGGGGTGAGGAGGAGCCCTGCGTGGTGCAGGATGCTCTGTGTGGTTTGTGTGGTGGGGGCAGCTCACACCAAGGGTACCTTGTTGGTAGACTTTCCCAAGGCTTCTCCCAGGATCTTGTGACGTTGCTCAGCTCTGTGCCAGTGTCACATTTCTAACAGTGACGCCGTGTTAAAATAAGAATAAAGAAGCCAGCCCCCTTGGAAGTGACGGCTGAGCTGGGTTGTTGTGCTGGGCAGTGAGCTCAGGAGCACGCCTGACTCACAGGAGTGGGTGTTCAGGTGGGGAGGAGAGGAAGGAACCTCATTAAACCTTTCCTTCAGAGGAAGAAGGGGGTTCTGAGAAGGCACCGTTATTTTTAAAGGGCTCTTTAAAGATTTATGCAGCTCTTCAACCCTCCGTGCCTCCGGTTCAAATGATGTTAAACACCCTCAGCAGATGGGGGAGCAGCGTGCCTGCTTACCCAGGGCTGGGAGCAACTCCCTGCTGTTGTGCTGTGTTTGTGTTCAGGTGCTCTGCTCCACTCCCCCCTGTTTGGCAGCTGTGTGTGGCTCTGAGCTTTGTGTCCCCTCCCACAGCAGTGGCTCTGAGGCTGGAAAACGAAACCCTGGTGTTGGTGGGGGGGTGCATTTCTCCCTGCTCATCCGTGTGTGTGTGTGTGTGTGTGTGTGTCTGACAAACACGGTGATCCAAAAGCTCTCCACGGTTTTATTTTGCAACCTTTTCTATGCCTGAATGAGCGGGATGGGGCCGTTAAGAGCAGGGAGAGGCAGCGGGGCCGCGTGTGCTCGGCCCTCCTCTCCTCTCTCCCTCTCTTATTTTTAGCCCTGGGCTGATGATGGTCGGTAGGATGTGGCTGCTCGCGCACGCAGCGCTGGCCACGGCTTCCGCGGGGGCAGGCAGTTGCCAAGATTTCATCCTATGCTGAATTGTTATTTTCATTAATTTGAACGTCAGCAACTGTCAGCGGTGAAGGAGGTAAAATTAGCCCGCAGCTTCGCCCTCCCTCCTCAGCATCCATAACGGCCTCCTGGGATTGTTCTTTTCACTGGGAGGAAGGGATAGGAACACAAAAGAGAAATGAACTGTGGGGATTTTTCCCTCCCCCCCCCCCGCCCCCC
>VXAB01000484.1:0-69470 GCA_013399175.1 Odontophorus gujanensis
TATGTATATATATATATAGTTTTTATTTAACTCAAAGCATCCAGAAATTATTTTATTTCAGATTCATACTATTTGAACAAAAATGTAGGTCATTTTTTAAGGAAAAAAAAAAAAGTCATTTTGAATCAAAAAGTCAAAGTTTCACTTTACAAATGTCAAAATGAAATGGTTTGGCATTTCAGAAATGAAACATTTCATTTTTGAAAGGTCAAAATGATATGTTTTGACATTTCTTAAATTCCTCCCCTCTTTGTTCTTACCAGAACTATTAACCAAATTCAACCTTGATTAGTTTCAGACCCCTTGATGCTCAGATTTCTGACATGAATGCTAGTCATAAAATAAAATTTAGCCAGCACTATTACAACAAAGAAAACAATGCCATCTTTAAACTTTTCTATAACCAATTCTGCTACGATACTCTCTATGCTCCTCCTGACCAGATTCTGCCTCTGGCATTCAAGTATCTACTCACATATTTTCGCAACTGTGAGCCTTGGCTTCTCCGAGATGCACGCCCTAAATTAGAAATAGTAACACAGTCAAAGGCACAATGTCTCAATTAAACCAGGAGCTGGACAGAGGATTAACTGCCCTAATGGACAGTTTTGAACATTTTTATAGTGCATGTACATCGCCCAGGTGTTACAATTACAGTCACTATAAAAATGCTTATAGATGAATAAAAGCACCCTCTGAAGCTAATGCAGAGTAATCTGCCCATTGCCCTTAGCAATAACATGTCAGCACTTCTCTTCCATGTCTCATGGGCAACCCAAGCTAAACACAATATCAACAGTTTATCATCTTATGAATGATTAAATCATACTAAGCACTGTAATCAAGATTAAGGTCAAAACAAAGAATAAAAATACTGAAGAGAAACTATGGTATCTGCTTGCTGGCTAGCTAGAAGGTACGTGTAACATTTGTAGATCACTTCACCTCTGTGCTGCCAGTTATCACAGGGGCAGTGAGGGGCAGGCAGAGGACAAGAACAATATTACTGTGCTGAGTATAAATGGATATCATTGGAATTACCATGAAATCCTGCAGAAATATCTGTGATCAGTCATTCTTCTGTGAGCATTCCAGGAGCAGCAGAAGGAAAGAGGGAACCATTCCTTTATCATCCTTTACAAATCCAAGGGAAAAGGGAAGGGAGGTAAAGGGAAGCAGTAATTATTATTTTATTTTATTTTTTTCAAGCAGTCCGGGTGAAGTGATCCTGAAAAACTGCACATTTTATATCTTTCTGTCCAGGCTCTTTCTGACTAATTTGTTTCTTTGAGGATTTCCCTGAAAACTCCTCTTCTACTAATAGGTGCTCACCATGGAAAGTGGCCTTGGTAGAAATTCCCCACCTCTAGGAAGCTTCAGATTTGTCATCTTTTAGCAGAAGGTTGTCTCCAGATCAACTCAGGAAGCTCACAGGCAAATATGTTTAGTAAAGGTACTTTTACTATATCTTCCTGAGTGTACCCATACAATAATTTTCTCTTCTGTGTCCAAACCATGTTTGGGCAGTCCTTCTGCTCAGATTGATTTTCCAGCTCCTTTCCAGGAATGTAGAATTTATGTCCTTTATTTTGCCCTCAAAACTGGCAGTTTGTCAGTGTTGCTTGAATTAATTCTCCTGCATTTCAACTCCAGGAATCTTTCTTAGACTGATGACTTTCAGGGTCTTATGCCTGGATATGCAATTTGTTGTGTATAATAATGTCTGCTGACAAAATCAAATAGCGTGTTATTAAAGTTTGAAAGGCTTTATCTATTTTTCATAAGCATTTTAATAGACACCACATACACTTCTGCCTTGTATACACTCCATAGCCAAACTGATTTCAAACAGGACATCGTATACTTAGGAATGTGTTTCAGCACTTATGCCAGAGATGCTAGAAAGAAGAAACAAATGTCTAGCTCTAATACAACAACTGGTCTTCAGGGGTTTAAAGGGCTGCAGCTTGAAGGTATTTTCCATTTTTTCATTTCTTTTTCCTTTCCTTTCCTTCTGTAATGCTGGGTTTTGAACCATAACTGCATTTGTTCTTACTATACATACAGCTACTTCAGTTTTTTTCCATTTCTCCATTTTCTATTTGAAAATATCACTTTCAACAGAACTATAAATGGATGAGTTCCAGCATTCACATTGTGGACTGTGGAAACTATGTTGATGTCCATGGTCCTACCTGTCTTACCCCTCAACTTGTATATCAAATTGTAGAATCGTTCAAAGTTGGTGGTTTGAAAAACTGCCATAGACCTTTAATTATTACGACATTTCATATACATTCTTCAGATGAAATAAAAAACAATTTAGACAGTGTAGTTCAGTTGGTCTTATATATGGAGGGAATTTCGATTACACATCTTTTCCTGAAATGCACTTCCATGTCAGATGCCATTTTGTCAGACTGCCCCTCTTTTGCCATCTGTCACACAGCAACAACACGTAATGAAATACTATTGGGAAGGCTCAGCCTCTACTGTCATCCCACCAACATCTGCCAACATCTGGGCAACTATAATAAAATGGGAGGCATTTCTTTTGGAGCAACCTGTGTATATGTGTGGATTAGAATTTTAGAAACTGAATTTTTCTTTCAAACTAATGTTTTCAGCTAGTTTTTCTTGATAATACTATATGAAGACAGATCTTAGTAAACAAAGTGTATCTTACTGGAAAATCTTTCGATTTTTATCTAAATGAAAAGATACTGAGAAAAAAAATCAATAATCAAAATGATGACATACTAAGGAGGAAAATTTTCCTCTCAGAACTTGAGCCATCTTTTTTTTTTCCCAAAATCACATCAATACTCTCACCTTACGTTGAAGATTTAGGGATAATACATCTGGTATAGTGGCTCACTGTCATCATTTTCTGCAACAAATCACGTATCCTCTACCAGCATTTCATTTTCTTCAAAGGATTCACAGTTTTGCATTTTTTTCACATCTTTGCTTAAAATCTATTCTGTCCATACTATGACAGAAAAAAACTGCATGTCTTATTCTTTTAGTTTTTATTTTTTTGCTTGGATGCTACCTTTGCAGCTGCAACATTTACAGTAAAAACAAAACAAAACACCAGAAAGTAACAAAACAACATCAACAGCAAAACAAACAAACAGAAACAAAACAAAATAAGAAGAAAAACATCATCTTAAGTAAAGCACAAACTATTCATTGTTGCAGTGTTTCCACTTCAGGTTGCTCACTCTGTCTTAATTTATTTATATTAACTAGGTTCCTACACATATAAACAGTCTGATAGTCTATTTCAGCTAGATATTTATTGTGAAAGAATAGGGACAAATCTGAAGTAAGTGTCCTTACATATAGAAATAGAAGTCTTTGTCCAGCACTTTTCTGAAAAACAGTGTACAATGAGCGTGAAAGCCACTTTTACCAAAAGCAGGTGTCAAGGACCTTGAAGGAGTGAGACAATGCAAGGAGATTCCCCAAGGAATCCCTTCATTCAAGAGTGAATAGCAAGAATAGCAAGAATCTTCCAATTTCTCACTATACTGTCAGAATTTGCAGTGCACATATCTATCCTGCTGCTTTGTCAAGTCTGTTTAGACTTTCCAGGTCTGGTAAAGCCATTTTCACTCATGGCTGGATCTTAGCTGTGCTGACAAAGAGTAGGCAAGAAAAAATTTTGCTTGCTCCTCCCCATATGTTTGAGGCTACTTTGTGATGTCATCAGATCTCATCCAGAATTGCATGTTTATAAATCGTCTACATACAGTTGAGTTATATAGAGAGGATAAACTTCAGTAGAAACTGTTCTTCCAAAACAAGCACAGCTTTCTCTAGCGGGTAGTGAGGAAGGATTAAAGTACCAAACAGAAGAGAACAGTAGTAAACAGACCTGAGAGAAATCACGAAGAATACTAGATCTCCATTATAGCTGAAATTTAAGCATATGCAGAAATCTCTGTTTAGTAAGGGCTTTTAGTAACACACACGCAAAATATTCTGTGCTTCTGAGATGGAAAGAAAGCTATTCAAACCTCATGCTGAAAATAATCTCCTATTTTCATTAAGTATCTAAAACAAAGGTTTCATTCAATTGGAATTTATAGGACCCATTTCATATGTGGAAGAAGAAAAGTATGTCTGTACAAACACTTTCATTAGCTCTATGAGTTAATCACTCTGAGATTCAGTGCCAGTTATAATTCTGAGTCTACAGCTCAACACATCATATGCTCAATTCTGCAACTAATAGTTTAAAATCGTTAAGAAAATCTGCACTATGGCATTCAAGCCAAGAAGTCTTGAACTGCTTACAAACCATGAAATGAAAAACAACCTCATAAGCAAGAAAAGCATAACTGAATTTCAGCTTTGTGGTGATGGAAAACATTAGCATGTCAGTTATACAAATACTTTAGTCATTTAGGGACTAAAATGATTTAAAGATTACAAAGCTTAAAGATATTATGGTCAGGAAAGGAACTGAAATACAAATATGAATATTTAAGCTTAACAACAGCAACAAAGTAGAAAATAATACAGAAAAACAAGCACTTGAATTTCTTAGACAGTGTATTACCCAATATAAATTCATAGAGGACGAAAAACATAAGGTATTAATGGCATGATAATGTCAGTCAGTGACAGATAGTAAATGTAAGACACAGAGGAGCTTCATTAGAAGATAGGTCTTCATTTTCTTGCCCTTACTCAGTTGCTGGAAATAAAATATTCAAAAGGCCACATGAAGGGGTTCAGCATATGGTACCTCTGGAGATGACTGTACCAGTAACTACTGATGGCATCAAATTAGTCTAGAGACACTGGAGAAATGGAGTCTGAGTCATTATAACATAACACAAGGTCAAATTTCTATAAGTAGAAAAGAAAGATTAAAAAAATGTATTTTAACCTAACAGTCAGAAATCCCAGTTTGCTATCTAAGGGTAAAATTAAAAGCCTGAAAAATCTTGGGAAAATTTCTATCAAAAGTAATGCAAATATGGAATGATGTATGCCTATCCATACACTCACTGAATATTTAGTTTTTAAAACACTATCTACACAGGTGTGTTTGTCAGATATGCAGACATATGTATGCACAAAGCACACAGTCTCATTGCATACAATATAGAATAAGAACTAGAACAGGAAGCTTAGTGCTGGCTTTGTTGCATGCTGAGCAGTCTAGTGCAGGTCTGTGTCAGACAAATTCCACTGGAGAGAGTCTTTCATCATTAGCTGATCCCTGGGTCTCCTGGAGATTGTACTTCATTGACCGATAGTGTCTTGCCTTGTTCCACTGAGAAACATTTTTTTTTTCTTTTTTTCTCTCTCTCCAAGTAGAAGTCAACGAGGTGAGTTAATAACTGGTTTTAAAGGCCTCAAAGGATATGTATGTGTGAAAAGCTGATCATGCTGGATCAGGAAGAAAAGCATTCACAACTGCAAATAATAGCTTTCTGAAGCTGTTTGGAGTAAAATTTCGGTCCCACTGATGTTAAGAAGAATTTTGTCATTGATTTTAGGAGGAAATTTTTTTCAAGAGGTAACATAAGTTAAATAGAATATAATATGTTTTCAAAAACAAGAAAAATCAGCAGAAAAAGACAGAAAGGGAGGAACAGTCAATATCCCAATGTCATAGAAGATGAAGATGGGCACATTGTGGGGTTAACATTGCAAACTGTTCAGCAATTCCGAAGAACACATGTAGGAAACTATTAAATAATTCAGTCTGAGCAACACCTTCTCTTCAGGCTAGCTAATTCTTTTTCTATAAGAAACAAAAACCAGATAGAGACTGAAATGTCTGGCTTCTTGCTCATATACTGTACTTGATTGTCATAACTCATTTATAAAGGAGAATTAAAGTTAACATCTTCTAGGACAAGAATATACTCTAGAATTTTTATTATACAATTTCAGCTTTCTTACTGCTGCCCTTCTGAAGTAGTTATATTCTTTGGTCTCATGCTTTAAGATTTACTAAGAGCTAGTTTTCAACTTGCGTTATGCATCCTCTTATTCCCAGATCATACATGGAAGAGAGGTAAGAAGCAGTGAAGGATCTGTCTCCTTCTTGAACACTGCAGCTTACACAACAATTTGGTTTGTGGATGTTAGAATATGAAACATCTGAGGCTCACTGCCAGGGAGAAATACAAAGCAGTTGTGCTTCAGGAAAGATGTGTCAAATGCCATCATCCAGATATGAGCTTGAAAGGCTGTACTTGATGTGCAGGCCAAAGTACTGGGTCTGCACCAGGACTGGAAGGCAGAAGATCTCATTTTCCTTTAGTCGTTGAGAGAGAAATGTTTCCAAATTTGTGCCACTTCTGCTCATCTTACACCTAGATTTGGAGCAAATTAGTGCCTTTGATCCCTACCACACTATATTGCTACAAATTAAGAAGCTCATGCATGAATGAGGATGGTATTCAGCATTCGAATTTTGCACTGTTGGCTTTCCCTGCTAAAGAGAAGCTTCTTAAAGGCAATTTTTTATCTATTTATTTTTGTATCAGATAATAAGATTAATTAGCTTTATTAAAGAGCAAGCAATCTAGTACTCAAGAAAACACAGAGGAGTAGCAGGATTCCAAAAATATGCCTGCCACCTGGTATTGCCAGTTATATGTTCTTTCTTACAAAACATAGCTGCAGCTGTAAATTTAATTTGTTTCTATAGGCAAAATTGATGCAACACTTTTCTCTGTTTATCTAAAGTATTTGCAGTTCTTGACTTGTTAATTAACACATTGATTGGAATGTCTGTAAACTGGTGTAAGACTCATTTTATTCAAACCTTTTTGACTTGAGACTCCTGTTTTTACTACCTATCCAGATAGTAACTGTACTTCTAAGGGAAGCTATTTTATTACTTACCTTCTAAAGAAGAGCGTCCTGTGTGTTTTCATGCTGACTGAATGCTATAGTGCAAGAGTAAGTTCAGAATGGATCCCACCATTAAACAGCTGGTTATAACAGAGAACATCAAACATGCGGTTGCTGGTTCAGACAGTTTAGCAATGAAACAAGAAGGCTTTTTCTGGACTATTATGCTGGCAGTGGATGTGTCACTAGATCACTGATGAAAAATCAGGAGTAGACTAGAGCGAATGGTGCCAAGTTGCTCCATGGGAGATTCAGGTTTGATGTTAGGAAAAATTTCTTTTCAGAAAAGCAGTCAGGTATTGGAATGGGCTGCTCAGGAAGGTGGTTGAGTCATCATTTCATCGTTTCTGGAGGTGTTCAAGAAATGTTTAGATGTTGTATGAAGGGACATGATTTAGCAGGGAAACATTGGCTGTAGATGGATGGTTGGACTGGATGACCTCAAAGGTCTTTTCCAACCTCGTTGATTCTACGATTCTATATATAACTACTTCTTTTAAATGTTTTACTCAGTCACAACCACAAAGAAATTTTCAACCAGAACATTCAACTCAGTTCACTCCTAAATTATGTTTACCATGTGTTCTCTGAGTGCTCCAACTCATTAATAGTTCACATTCAATTAATTAAATCATAAGTTCTCTATAACCAAATATCTCAGGACACTCACATTTCCTGGCTTAGACATGACAGACAATAATAGCTGTATCATGGCCACATTGAAATGGGCAAGCCTATTATTCACCATTGTAGAACATGTCTCAAAATCCAAGTGTAGTTATATTTTTTCTATTTTTTTCTCCACTAAGAATGATTAGGAATGAAGGAATAAGTGTTCACTTAAGGCCTTCATATTCATTTTGGCAAATGTAGCATTAGAACGCATCACACTCCAGCCTATTTGTGCAATTGCTTGATTATTATTATCCCAATGGTAAGAAAGATATGAAGACAAGACAGTTCATTGCATCCATATATATCCACATAGTGAAACTACCAGTCATAAACAGTATCCAAAGGCCTTCCTCTGCAGAAAACTTGGAGCACTATGTCAGAAAGGCAAAGATGAAAAGATGGTAGCAAACCACAAACTTACTCTAGTTCAGTGTTTCATCACTGCATTACTGCCTTTGAGTTGACTTAGATGGGATCTTTGTCTAGTCTGTGAAAGAGAGAAACATGCTGAGGACTATGATTCAAACAGAAGCTGGTAAGGATGAGGCCACAAACATCACAAAAATATTTGTAAATTCATGAACAGCCATCTTCTCCCTCTTTTAAAAAAATAAAATTATGCTAGAAAAAACATCCGTTCACATCAAATCACTTAAACAGAAACATATTACAGGTAACAAAACCTTTGATTTTAATAAGACTAGTTAAAGTGTGTTCTGAAACGAACTAGACTATGATCCCAAAATAGTAATAGTACTTCAGAGCTTCAAATTGTTTTCCTGAAGTTATATTTGCCTGAAAGAAGAACTCTATTAGTCGGATAATAAAAGTGAAATATATTGTTACATAATTCTTAGCATTACATTATACATTTACCTCTTCTCTCCATCTGTCTTATCACTCTGTTTTTGAAAGTTACTTATATATCGGAGATATATTCTACTCTGTCACCTTGGCAACAAGAGTTATTCCCTTATGGAACATATTGTATTTTCATACTTTGTATAGTAATAACAATAGCTGCTGGCATCTGAAAACAGCAAGAGAAGTGGTTCTTCTGTGCCTTAATGTTTGAGGTCATTATTGGAACGGGATGATAACTCTCAAAGTCTGTTCCCCTTTTTTAAGATTCTTGTTTTATTGTTTTATTTGGAAATATCCTAAAACTATTTAAATATAAACTTGGAATCCAATCCAAAACAGGAAATAAAAGCCTAACATCAGACATAAATAGGACTAAGGTGCTTAAATCAAAAACTGTAATCTCACATCCCACTCATCTCTCCTCATTTAGAAGTTATTAAAGGCTATAAGTGCTTTATTTCCTAAGTCTGAAGTTGGTTGTGGTATGTAATTTTTTAATGCTGAGACAAATCAGAGCCCAGCTACTCTACCTGTGCATCTCTTACCACCTGGCTAGGGTCCCTGTACCCAGCTCAACTGCCCTCTTAGCCTCCTGGTCCTCGTTCAGGCCTTCACGCTGCCTCCACACTTTCTCCCTGCCATGTATCCTTCCCTCCTGACTGATCCTTTCCAGAGGAGAGAGCTCAGCTCTCTGTAATTGCTGGGTACATTAAAGGGCAGACGAGCAGTGACAGTGGCCCAGGAGTGAACCTGGAATGCAGCCCAACGTCTGCCTGTGCAGTAGCTGTGGTAGCTTCAGGAGCGATGGCCTTCCAGCTGCTTGCTGCCATCTCACCCTTCAGTTATTAGTTACTGCTTCGCAATGGGGACTTGTAAATTGACCATGAGGGCACTCACAGTTCACTCCACAGTCAGAGAGGTCATTTTAAATTACTTCAGATGTCATGGTTTCCCAAAGCCCTGTCTGCCAAGGCTTTCCTACAGAGTAGGTTGACTTTTGACTGTGCATGTAACATCAGGGCTGTGTGAAAATCCACTCTGAGATTCCTGCCGGGATATCGGTGATCAGCAACAGGATTTGGAAACTCCAGAAATATGCTGCCTGAAGTTAGCTATCACAGAGCTCAGTAACATCATGTTAAATAGTAACTAAGTCCTTACGTTACTGACAGACTGCAATGCATCTACACATGTACTCTCAGAAGAAAAAGACACATTACCCACCACTGGCAATGCAGCCAACTTTGAGATAGAAAAAAATAATATTTCAAGGATGCCCAGGAATACATCATTACTGCTGAGATGACCAAAAAGAAAGGAAGAAAGGAAGCAAGAAAGGAAGAAAGAAAGGAAGCAAGCAAGCAAGAAAGAAAGAAAGAAAGAAAGAAAGAAATTCCTCTCCACTTAAAAGATGGAGAATTAAATTTTGAATGAAAAAATACTTCTGAGTATTTTCCAGGCAGATATCAGGGCTATGGAACTTCCCTCTTCATGGAGAAAAAACAACAAACAACTCCTCTTGCTAAATGGAAATAGAATTCTAGACTCTTAGACCCTTATTCGTTGCCTTATTGAAGACTTTGCCATTAACAAAGGAATTATGTTCCTATTTTCTATGCCATTAGCTACAGCTATCTTACCAGTTGGATGATTGGATTCCCTTCTTCAGATAAAACTGATTTTGAGAGAGGTCAAGGAGTCCCACCTCCTGCTCGGTACCCAGAGGGGCTGCTCCTAATAAGACTGTAACAGACATGCAAGGGGAGAAAGGACGGCGGAAAAAGAACAAACACACACATCAAATCAGAAGGAAGGAAAGAGAAAAGAGGAAAGACAATAACATTTTCCTATTCCTCTTCTGTTGGTCCCTTCTCTCATGTATTTTATTAAATCATTTCATTGCACGAAGAATAATTGATTAAATAGAGAAGCATTTTTAACAAAAAATAGGCTCCTGTGTTTGAAACAAGCTACCAAACTAATGTTAAGTGCACTTAAAACAGAGTTAACTCTCTATGTAGCAAGATCATAGAGATTATAGAGCTGCTTCATTTTATTCACATTGCAAAACAGCCAAAATTTGATAATTTTGGCTGTCTTTGATCATCAGACGATGAAGATTTATCTATCATAAAGGCTAATTACTGTTATCATTTTCCATAGACAGTGGTCTCTATAGACTGTGCTTGTACTTTCTGATGGAAAGAAGAGGGACAGCCTTTGATGATTTCAGACCCGTCTTATCAAAGAGCCAGTGGGGCACTACCCTTAATGTATTCTTTTCTGAAGAGATGGTAAGAGCACCGCCATCTGCTTTACAGCACAAAAATCCACTAAGAAAGCTTTGTTAAAATGAAGACATCTTATCCTTCATTGGAGATATGGACACAGACTTGTGAGTATTTTGGAAAAAAAAAATAATAGAGAGGAGAAAGAAAAGGAAGTTATGAATATTGCCGTTGTTCCATCTTATCAGAACCTGTCTCTCCCTGACTTTATGACCTCTGTGCAAGTAATTAGCGTGCTCTGTGTCTCTGCCATTGGCAACACTCTCAGCTTGGGAGTCTAATGCTATTAACATGATACTTAAAGGAAAATAAAAAAAAAAAGAGGGGGAAAGAGAAAAGACATAGAAAGTACTGAGCATTTACTGTAGAAATAAATCATGTAATTTCTTTCATTGAATATAGCCAGAACTTGGGATATAATTGATTGATTTTAAACCTTGCAGATGAAAAGAAATGAGTAAATAAACAAGCTGAACTAAGCTGTTAGAAAGAAAACATTCAAATACTCAGAAAAAAGTAGTTTCTCAAACCTAAATTACCTCTAATTCCTAAAGAAATTAAGTAACTCATTTCATCTTGTTTGGGTTATTTAATTATCTGATAGAATTAAAACACAAGGAGCAAGGCTGAATCAGAGAAAAGAAAGATTGGCTTTTTGTCTCACAGTAAGACATACAGCTTAGCTGTTAACAATAAAATGCTATAAGCCATATGTTTCATGTGGTTTTCTTTTAAGCTTGAAATTAGAATGTGCTAATTAGAGTGTGGGCCACATATAAAAATACAGCACTCCATTGCAATTGTGCCTGTATGAGGACTACATTGTTGATGAGAGGAAGACTGGTACTATAATTATCTTACAATCCAAGAAGTAATTCACCTTAGTAATTTTTGAATATGTCAAGAGCCTGGTTCACAAATCACTTAATTGCTTTTTATGCACTCTGTGCTGCAATTTACCGTATATGAGAAAAGTGACTTGTGTACCAATATCATATAATTTGCTTCACATTCACCAACCTTCCAAATCATAGCAGGGTAACTAACAATGCATGGTTTCAGCTTCATTTCCCAGGACTCTAAAAACCTAAGGAGATGTGAAGTTGACAATGTTTCCAGCTGGGAGTAAATAGCATGTTTTCAGAAAGGGAGCCATGAGAAACTTCCCAGAAAGCCAGTAGGTAAAATAATCTTGTCAGTTTTAAGATCATTCCTCCAAACTGCATTGTACTTTATTTATTAGCAGAGCAGAACCCATGTTTATCCTTCAGAAAAATAATACAGCTGAGATGTGAACTGAACAAGGAAGAGAAAATTCAATAAATGCAAAATACATTTTAAAGTGCTTTTTTTACATGATCTATGAAAGAAAATCAGGATTATACTCATTATAGAATATGTATCAGTTTCTTCTAGTCAGGCAGATGCCATCACATGAAGCATACTGGCCAACAGATCTAACTGGGAACATGGCACCAGAATGTTGATGAAAAACTGAGATTAGTGTGAAAGAGGATAATGCTTAGGAAAAAAAAATTAAAAAGCTAATTTTTTAGGAATTAACATTATTCCAAATGGAGTAAGTCTAAGAAATCTTTTCTTTGCAAATCCAAATAGGAGGGTTTCCTAGTTTTTTTTTTTGACAAGCAACCTATATGCCACCAAAGCTGCTGTCATGATTTGAGGGTATTCATGCAAGAAGAGCAAAATGGTTAGCAAATATAATGTAAGGGTCAGTAGTTTGTATACACTTTGCATTGCTGTCACTACAGTCTGCATCCTAACATAAAATCCATCCATTGTCACATGTCACTTCTTTCTTCATTTTCAGGGAATTAGAGAACTAGGGATTGGAAGGGACCTCTGGAGATCATCTAGTTCAACCTCCTGCAAAAGCAGTTTCCCTAGAGTAGATTGCTCAGGAAAATGTCCAGGAGGTTTTTGAATATCTCCCAAAAAAGACTCCATAACGTATCTGGGCAGCCTGTTCTTGTGTTATGTAATGCTTAATATAATGAATGTTTCTCATGTTCATATGGAACTTCCTGTGTTTCAGTTTGTGTACATTGCCCCTTGTCCCATCTGGGCACCACTGAAAAGAGCCTGGCCCAATGTACTTTTGGTCAGACATGTCCAACTTGTGGCCCACAGGCCACATGCAGCCTGGCCCAGCCTGTCCTGCAACAGTCCCCTGCCCTGCACCATCATGGTGGTGTCTGCCCTACTGAGCAGCCTGACATGGCCCCAGGTGCAGAGCCAAGGCTCAACAATGAGGGAACATCCATTTGCTATTAGCACTTCAAGCTGAAGCCAGGTCATGGGGAGAGTACAGTGCAGAGCTAAATCACACTATAGTAAATACTTTCATGAATTTTAATATACTAGCAAAACACAGTCCTGTGAATATCAAAAACATACAGACTTGATTTCTGCTACTTTCTTCTTTTAGAAAAGAATTTGAGAATATACTTTAGGTTTACTGAAAAAATAACTGATTTTTTTGTATATTTGAGACTCCATTTTCAGCTGATACAAACACGTAATTTGTGAATTTTCCAGTGAAATATATGAAGTTGCAATCAGATATTCAACTCAAAAGCTTGATCATGTCAGTTTAACAGACTTCTATTCAACCTCTCTTACCAGAGAAAAATATCCCCCAATTCACATTCATGACTTATTTGTGTCATTGCCTTTTGGTAGCATGTACTTCTTTGTTCAACTCTTTTCAAGGATGAAGCACAGGAAGAGTAAAATTTCATTAAAAATCTCGTACAAACACCTTGAGAGCTCACTAAGAATCATAACCACTGCCATCAGGCTATACTGATACATTAGGTTCGGAAAAACAAAGTCAAATTTCCCACTGGTTTTATGGTTTTGTATTGTTTCTCTTTTTTGTTTGTTTGTTTTTGTTTTGTTTCAGTCAAACATATTTAAAATAGGTTTTTGGTTTTTTTTTTTCTTAAATACTAGCTATGTTATATATTCTCTATGTGGCACAAGGCTATTCCCCTTCATTCAACGTAGTCCAGTCAAGCCAAAAGTTCGAACACTCATAATTCAGACATTCATAAGCATTGATAAGATTCCCCTTCAATCTCCTCCAGACTTAACAGTCCCAGGTCTCTTCCTCATAAGGGAAATGCTCCAGGCCTCTAATATAGTTCCCCATCTTTCTTGAACTGGAGAGCCCAGAACTGGACAAAGTACTCCAGATTTAGCCTCACCAGGGCGGAGCAGAAGTCGAAGAGAACCTCCCTTGACCTGCTGGCCACTTTTTTAGTGTACCCCAGGATAATATTGGCCTTCTTGGCCACAAGGTCACATTACCTGCTCATGGCCAACCTTTTGTCCACCAGGACAACCAGACCCTTCTCTGCAGAGCTTCTCCCCAGCAGATCAGTTTCTAACCTGTATTAATGCATTCGGTTATTCCTCCCCAAGTGTAGGGCTCTACACACTTGCCCTTGTTGAACCTCATAAGGTTCCTCTCTGCTCAGCTATCCAGCCTGTCCATATCTCACTGAATGGCAGCACAACCTTCTCATTTTCATGACATGACATCCTGAATGCATTCATAAAATCTACTCCTGAAATATATTTTCTAATTATGTATTTAGAAGTTTCTTCCTATACTGGACTACGTATGCAAACATCAGTCCTCTTTTTCATAGTTCTTTCTCACAGTGTAAAACTTCCTAATCCTGTATCTTTCTCTCTCTTCAGATTCCTTATTTGCTTTGGTGATAACAATTAGATCAAAGATATAAATAAATTAAATCTTGCCCAATAAACTAGCTAATAGAACACATTTTGTAGGTGTTCTCTGTTAATATTTCAAGAATTCATTGCTCTCAATGGTGGAATGATCCACTTTAATATAGCACAAAATTACATTTGATCCAAATAATCAAAGATAAAAGTAGAAAGTCTTAGTTTACAAAAACATTCCTTCTACAGACACTAGCCACCTGAGCTTACCTGGAACAACTACTAATTTCAAAAAGATAATACAGCTTTGAGATTGACAGGTTCATGCCACACAGGGTGAAACTGGCTGAACAGTAGGGCTCAAAGGCTTGTAGCTGCAGGACTACATCTGGCTGGTGGCTGATCACTAGCAGTGTTCCCCAGAGCTCGATTCTAAGGGTGAGTTCTGTTCAACACTTCCATCAGTTAGCTGGATGCAAAATTTGAATGTGTCCATAACAAGTTTGCTGATGATACTAAACTGGGAGGTGCTATTGGTTCTCTGAGGGAACAAGAGGCCTTGCAGAGGGATCTAGATAGTATTGATGTCATCATCAAATACACAAAGTTCAGCAAGGGTAAATTTCTTCACTGTGGGTGTGGTCAAAAACTAGAACGGTCTTCCTACTGAGTTGGTTAATGCCTCATGCCTGTCAGAGCTCTAGAGGCATTTGGACAATGCCCTCAATAACATGCTTGTTTGAGCCCTGAAGTGTTGAGAGATTTGGATGATTAAAGGCCTGGAGCATCCCCCATGTGAGGAAAGGCTGAGTGATCTGTGTCTGTTCAGCCTGGGAAAAAGAAGACAAGAGGGGATCTAATTAATGTTTGTAAATATCTAAAAGGAGGTGGGAGGCAAATAGATGAGGCCAGACTCTTCTCAGTGGTGTGTAGTGACAAGGCAAGGAACAATGGCTCAGGAGATTCTGCACAAGTATGTGGAAAAGTTTTATAGTAAGAGTGACAAAGCACTGCAACAGGTTGCCCAGAGAGGTTGTGAAGTCTCCTTCTAGCTGTGGGACCTATTTAGCAGTGGAGTTGAACTTGATGATCTTTGAGATCCCTTGCAAATCCTGCAATTCTGTGATATCCAGTTTGTGAACAAGTTGTTGAAGTACAATCCTCTGAAACAGTTTGAGCCATATCCCTCAGCCACTGCTGAGGCCACCGTGTTGTATGTCTCTGATAGTTACCGTAACTCAGGCTGAGCAGATCAGTTGCCAGCTGTAAATAAGAAAGTGAACATTTGTACTGGGTCTGGCTGGGATAGAATTGACTTTCTCCACAACAGTCCATACTATGCTGTGTTCTGCGCTTGCAGCTATAATAGACTTGATAATTCAACAAAGTTTTGCCTATTGCTGAGCAGTACAGACTCTATCCAAACACCACCAAAAGAAGTAGGCTGCAGGAGGAGAAGAGCTGGGGAGGGAATGCTGCCATGGCAGTTGATATAAACTAGTCAAAGAGATATTCTCTTTTGATCTCTTTGCTTCTGCAGAGCCTTTTTTTCCCTCCATTTTCTTTTTTTTTTTTCTTTCCTCTCTTCCTTTTCTCTTTAATTTAATTATCCTTACCTCAAATCATGCCTTCTTTTTTTTCCTCTCATCATAATCTCTTCTCTCCTTCCTTCCACTGAAAAGAAGAGGGATAGCAATGCGGAGAAGTTTAACTGACCATCATTGAATAGAACAACTCGAGTGAGATGACACACTTCTAAAAGTATTTTATATCTGACCAATTGTTGTGTGCTTCCTAATCTTAGGAGAGCATAGGAAGCAGGACAATATAAACCAGTAAAACTGTTATTTCAGCACAGTTCGGTAGATCACATTGTAAAATGCAGCTTAATGTTTTCATATCCTGCATGTAGTTTTGTGAGAAATCCAAGAAAGGTGAATTTGTCACCATATTTATTCTTGATCTCCATGTTTGTTTCGACATAATTCCACTGTTTGTTTGATGCTGGTTAGCACATAACCTTATTCTTTGAAATGCTAATTGTTTAGACAAAGCTGAATAATGATATATTTATCTTCAGGTTTTTCTTTGAATGAGCCACAAATACACAGTCACTTACAAAAATAATTTTGTAATAAGATTCCTGACATTATTCCTGATGCATGCAAATGAATTAGATTAAATTATCTGCTTTGGTGGAATCCAGCTTTTTCTCTGTCTGACTGTGGGTTGTCTCATGTAACCTTACTAGCAGGTTTGAGCAACAAGTACAGATTGAGCCTCCTTTATATCACTTATAGCACTAAGAGGAAAAGGAACACACAACCTATTCTATCCTTCCACAGCAGAGCTGATGGATGATGTTGGCCTTTTTATCTGAGCATTCACATTTCCTCAGGAACTTCTGAGGACCATGAAGGCTGACTGCAACAAAGGATACTGTTGGAATGATAAAGATTATATAGGTATCTCTATTTTACTTCCTGGATATTTTTTGCTATTCTCAAACAGTGAAGATGATGTCTATAGCACTGTGCCACAGTCAAAGTTTTACTGTTTCCAAGAATGTGGTGTACATTATATTGTACAGTAGACAGCTGAGATGAGCGACTGTCAATACTTTGTAGACAACTGTCACGTAAGAAACGTCTTTATAATTACAATGCTCAGGGTGTGGTTTTTTTTGTTTTTTTGTTTTTTTTTTGAGCCATTTTGCTTGTAAAAGTGGGAAAAAATAGAATTCTGTATTTTTATTTTTTTATTTATTTATGTATTCTGCAGAGAGAACTCTAAAGTAGTAGGAGCAGATTGTCCCATCATTGTTTCACATCTGACTGAAAATATTTAAGGCATGCTAACAGAAGTATGTTTTTTATTCCCTTTTTTCTCCTTTCTCTTTTGCAAGAAGAATTTATAAAAATATTATTTCTAATAAGGTGCATTTTTACTGGGATCAGAGCATTTCAGATCTCAGATTTATGAGTGAAGTCAACTAATGCTTGCACTATCAATGATGGATAATTCTTTCCTAAGCAACTAATTTTATTCTACTATATGTATTAATCTCAGTCTTGTAAAGAAGACAATCATAAATACTTTACAGAAAAATTGTTTTTTAAGCCTAAGAATAAACAGCTCATCCCCACAAGAATTATACATGATTTCAAAGTGAGTTAGAATACGATTTGGTTATTGTCTCCACATACAAATAATTGTGTGCCTGTCAGTAACTTTTTTAATTATCATTGTTCAGTTGTGAAATTATTAAATGAGTGACAGAATGAAGTTTATGGAAATTTATGTAAATACAAAGTTTTAATTTTTTCACCTTCAGCCAGTCATTCCAGCAACACCTATTTTGGTATAGTGTACCCAATGCATTTTTCAACAGTGCATCAGAAACAAATAACAAGATCTTTCAATGTGATTCTTATTTCACCCTGAACACAGCAATAGGGGTTTGTGGGTCAATAAGAACTTGTGGTTAGTTGTCATAGCTGTCCCTTGTTGTATAACATAGCTCTAACTACTAAGAGAATGCTAAGCTTCAGTAGCATGGCAATCCTCAACACTGTTTTAAGCTATGCTGATAGAAAAATTCCTTGGATATATCTAGGAGAGTGGTAGATACAAGGCAGTGATGTGAAAAGTAGAAATAATGAACAAGGAAAGAAGGATGAAAAGCACTGAAAAGGAAAAAAAAAAAAAACAACAAAAAAAAAAGCCATAAACCCAAGTAAAGAAGAGTGATGGATAATTTTATTCTCCTGGGTTCATAGCAACTAATCTTCTCTATCCCTTCTTGGAGTGTAACAAGTAAATGAGTGTAAAAACAAAACATTTTAAATGAAAGAAATATGATTCTAAAGTAACTTTTAAAAAATATTCTTATTGGAACAGTTTGGACATAAATTGACAAATTCGTATGTTCTCTTATTCATAACTATTTGGTGTCTGTGTGAAGCCGGGGGTCATTGCTTCACGTATCCTCATCACTTGGAACCTAGCAGCTTAGCAAGGTGAACCACAGCCATCAATGCTTTGTGTATTACCAGCCTGATTCAATTGAAATAGAAGCAGCCCTTAGGAGCTCTTCATTCACATTTTTTTTCTTTTTTTTAACAAAAAATAGTCAAACAAAACAGGGTTTTGAACACAACTATATGCAAGTTCACTTTTTTTCCTCCCCATTGTTAACATTTTTTCAGCTGTAATATTTTTAGGAGGTAGGGCTGCTCCACTCTGGTAAGCACCTATTTCTTTTCCAAGCTTCCCAGTTAAACAGTTCTTTCTTTACCAAGCCCTACCTACAAGACCTGACTTTCAGCTTTTGCTGAAAGTCAACAGTTGAATTCACAAAGGGATTACCAGTGTTATTACCCCAGAAGCTTGCTGCTTGTCCAATTCTAAATTTCTTCCAGTAAAGTATGCTACAAAACTGAAGGAGCAACTCAGACAGTGCTAAAACCCTCAAAGCATCACAGTTCTACTTTTAGAAGGTTCTTGGCAGTTGTCCTCAGAACAGCCTCATGGGAGCTCAAACTGATTGTTAAGGAGAAAAGTTTGCAGACCTAGACCTAGACCTCCAATTGGTCATTGTTTTTTAATTATGCCTGCAGTATTAGACAAAGCACATTAATTGTGATAAACTAATTCTGAGTTCCTTCATCCATTCGAAGACTGGATGGAGGATGGCAGCACATGCATAAAAGAGTTGAAATTTCTGTGTAGTATGGTTAGCCAGTGGCAATCATAAGAGGCTGCTCATATACAGAATTACTGTTCTGATTCTGGCACGCGATACAGAGAACAGCAGCACTCTTCTTGCTTGCCTGAATTCTATCTGCGCTGTACCTGTTCAGTATAGGATCATCCAGGAATGTAATCAAGCCTCTAGACAGATTAGGCAAAAATAGGGTATAATTTCTAAAAGAGAAAAAAACACTCCAGGTAAGTCTTTTTTCTGTCTTTAGAAATCTAAGTTTTAAATTAAGTTTTCTTTTCTTAGATAAGGTTGAAAAGAACAGGATAGCTATTGAGACTTCCATAAGAATGTACACAATGTTTAGAAACAATAACAAAGTAATACATAAACCTTAAGGTCTGGTTTGCAGTTGATGTGAAGAAATAATCAGAACTCTATTTCTTTTCATCCTCAGTCATGTCAGCACAGGATTCACACTAAATTAGGACCACAGGTTGAAAGCCATTTTCTTGACTTTCCTGATGTTTTGCTAGCCTCATGCTGTGTCAGCATACTTCTGGTATTTTAACAGCGCCTGTGCACAGGGAGAAGTCGTGGAAGTAGATGTTCAGTGTTTCTCAGAATAGTGTTTCCTTACTGGCAATTTGTGTATCTTTCAAAAGGCTTTGTTTTTCAAAACAAATTTTGATAATCTCACAGTAAATTACGTATTCCGCAAACACCGCTACTGAATTGGACTTTGCATGGAGAGAATAACATTAAGTATTAGTAAGTAATCAGAATCTGACCAGCAATCATTTGTTTTTGTTTATGTCCATGTAAAGACAGAATGCTTCACATTTGTCCTTTTTTTTTTTTTCGCTAGAATTCAGAGTATGCCTGTTTAGCAGAAACAGTTCCAGAACTGACACCTAATTTGAGTGTCATTCCATATCTTAAATTTGTTCTTCCATTTTTAATGACTGTTTGAAGGCTCACTGTCATTGATTTAAATCTATCACATTACATTTTGGAAGGGTCTCAGGATGAATGAGTACCCTCATGTGTTTCATGTGTGTTTCAAATAACATCTTTAAACACAGTGTCTAGTCCAAATACATACATCTAACAACAGTGGGAATTAGAATGAGTATCTTTGCAAGTTCTTCTAAAATCAGCTTATTTTCCATATTCTTGTTGATGACAGTGTTTATATATTCAAAAGCTCTCCTCAGCAAAACCTGTCCATTTAAATATTCTGTGATCCTTAAGGACAAATTAAGTTGTATAAATACAATGATTTGGTGGTGATAGATTGGCAAAGGGGGAGAAAGCAGCACTGTGCATATGACAGTCCCAGCTCACCTCTGCTGCTGCACATTTACCCTGTGTGACTCCAGCTGCCTGAGCCAGGCAGGCCAGTGAAGTGCAAGTAGTGGCTGTAGGGATAGGCATCAAGAGGTGCTCCCAGCAGACCCTGAGGCACAGTCCAGCCCCCAAAGCAATTGCTGTCTCCACCTCAAAGCTTTGCATATACACTCAGCAGGAGACCAGGCACAAAACAGACTGGGCTATGCTCTGCCAGCACTCAAAGTTAAGCAGTGAGGGTGTGTTCACAATCCATTGTTCAGTGACATCATGGCCTCTTGCATGTCACTGCAGTCCATTAGTCCCCAGGACACTCACTCCCTCTTGCAGAAGAACCTCCCATTTAAAAATTTAATTTAAATTTTTAACTTAAAAATTTCAGAGTTTCAAAGAACATTAGACATTTCATCTCTATTTTTATTTTTTTGCATTTTAAACATGCCTGCAAGAATCACAGTTTCACAGTGCTTCAGATATTACCTGGTTTTCCTAACCTGAATTTGCTCTACCTTTTCTTCTTTTCCTATTCTCCTTTTACAGGACTATTTATTTGATACTGTATACAGGTCTCAATTTATCTCTGTTTAAATTAACTAATTGGTCTTGAGGTTATGTTTCCTCAGATTCTTCATCAGCAAACTGTAAAATTGTCACTAATGCATTACACAGAAACAGAACTAACTATTCCCTGATTTTTTTCTTCTTATTTCAGGAATACTTGCTCAATCTCTTCCTCATTCCTTCTTCTGTAAGCATCACCCTTGCCTTTTTTTTTAGAATCACAGAATTTTAGGGGTTGGAATGGATCATCTAGTAGAATCCTCCTGCCAAAGCAGGTTAACCACGCAAAACTGAAAGTACTCATAACCCCAAAACAGTGAAAAGTCTCAAACTCTTCTTTGCACCCCACTGCAATCCCAAAAGGCTGCAAGGGCTGCAGGTCAGTACAACAGGAGCAACACTTCCCATGCCAGTGACCTCAAGCACTAAGTTAACCAGAAGAGAAGTCGGCCTGCAGCACACAGGCTGCACTGCCAGACTCACCTGCAACTTGAAAGGAAGCCAGTGTGCACTGGCACACAAAGCTGCTTGCAAAGACAGCTTCTTCTCAAGTTTTAGGACATGACTTGCATATAAAAGCAGAATAAGTATCAGATCTGAGTAACCAAGGCACAAGGAAACAAGAACAGTGCTCTGTCACAATGGGCTGCAATGAACCTAGGAAAGAACTTCGTGGCAGTGCTGCTGGCTTTCCAGGCACAAAAATCCCAAGCCAATCCCTAACCTGCTTGAGAAAATAGGAAAAGATGACAAAAAAAATAGATCTAAGCCTCAGTTCTGTTTGGGAAAGGAACAACTGGAACTGATAATCACTCTTCCCACATCTCAAGGGAGGCAGAGGAGTTGGAACTAGATGATCTTTAAAGGTCCTTTCCAATGAAATCATCCGGTGACTGATTGATTCTGTACCTTCTGGTGTCTTAGTTTCAGCTGGGACAGAACTGTTTTCTTCAGTGTCTTGTGTGCTGCTGTGTTTTTGTACTAGGATAAAAACAAGATTAGCAACACATCAGTGTTTATATTTGCTGCTAAGTGGTGGTATACAAAGCCAAGGCCATTCTCAGTGAAGGACCCAACGAGCTGGGAGGGAACAGAATTAGTACAGGTGACTTAAACTGGCCAAAGGGATATTCCATACCATATAACATCACGTAGAGGAGTTTTGCAGGGGATGGTGTTCATCTTTCTCTCTTCCACTGCTAGAGGGGCTAGATGGGCACTAGTTGGAAGGTAGTGAACAGTTGCTTTTGCATCACTTGTTATATACATTTATGTGTATATATAGTCATAAATATTTCCTTATCTCTGTCTTACCTAACGGTTTTATCACAACTCCTAAATTCTACTTTTTAATTATTATTATTTTTTTGTTTGTTTGTTTGTTTTTTCCACTGGGGTGGTGGGAGTGAGCAGACTGTGGTGATTAGCTACCTGCCAGGTTATACCACAATTGGGTGGGCTGGTAAAAGAAATTGCACAGTAACTGAGGTACTCACTGGAACACATGATATTCTGTGATCTGTAGCAAGGACTTGAATCTTCCCAGAAAAATGCCTTAATGGTTAGCCTGCTTTGAAATGACTGAGTTTCATTTGTTGAAGAAACACATTTAGACAAACTGAAATTAACAGTTGTGCAAGTTGCCTCATATCTACCAGTGCTATAAATTTTAGATAAATACCTACTACCCTTGCTCCTCTCATAGATTTTTTTACAATTAATGAACTATACCTTTATGTGTCCCAACTTGCTTTTGTAACTTTGCTAATGTTGAGGTCAACTTCATTTAAATGACCTCAGACCAATATTTGTCCAGTCCTTATATCTCCTAATATGCATTTAATTATCTCCAGTAAGAACCCAATGCAACATTGCCAGCTTTCTTATTTTTAACCTCAAACTTCCTTGCTGCACATTGCTTATCCTTATCCATTAGAAACAACAATAACAGTTTATTCTCTTCTGTGTTTGCAGCCATTTGAAAAGAGACAACTGTAATCCTTCCATCTTCTTAAAATAGCCACAGTTCTTCCACTCTTTACTAATAGGTCATGCTTTCTCAGTGCCTGAACATTTCCGTTGCTGATCACTCAGAGGATAGAATAATTGGCACAGAAAACATGAGGGTAGCCAAGAAGTTATAAATGGAATGGCATTAATATCAGGCATGCACTAAAAGATACAAGTTGATTGTTAAACTAATTAAAAGTAATGGTATAAAAACAGTAAAAATGTGTACTAACTCAATGTCAACTGGTTATGTCAAAAAATATAATGGAAAATAACTCTTTAGTACTTCAAATGGTCTAAATATTAATTAAATTGCCTTTAGATGCCCCCGAATCAAAGTTTGTTATATAAATTATCTGTAGAGATTTGATCTCCTCCTCAAGAACATGTGTTTACCTATAAATAGCCTACAGAGAGATCTGAAGAAAATAAAAATTAACAGGGAACAACAAAGAAGAATGTATCTCTGAGGTGATAGGCACACACTGCGTTGAGAAAATAATAAACTTTTTCAGTAATTATTCTCTTGATTACTTATGAAAAAGAAGGCAGGAAAAATCAAACCATGTGAGTGTATATGAAAACTGAATTATTACCCAAAACATAGTCTAGGATTATCCTGTTGCACTTCATTGCAAAAAGTAAATTCTCAAAATGTGTCACTTAAATTCCTGTATAATAAAACATAATAGTTCTACCTTTTCAGAATAAAAACCCAAACCTGGATTAAATACTTAGGGATCTTTTTTACAGAAATGCTAGAAACTATTTTATTTTATTTCTTCTCCATTCTGATATTTCAAAAGGTTTTTTATCCTTGTGTCACCAGCACATCTAAAATAAAGAGGTCAACAATGAACACTTAAAATTAAAATGAAGTAAATGGTCTTAATAAAGTGTAATAAACTAAATAGCAGGGTAACGTACATTAAATGGGTTAGTCCTCTGCAACACTAAATACTTAGATTTTAAACACAAAACAAAAGGAAAAAACATTCAGTCCCTGAGATAACTTCCTATTTGATATACAAAATGGCTGCCAAGATACATCTATCTCTTCAGTGAATTGTATCAGTCATGCCTTATTGTTCTGCTAGAGATTTACTCTTCTAGTCTTTAAAAAACCATGAGTTGGCAACTATTCTAATCAGATTTCATGAAATGTCACATTTCATTTCAATAGAAGAAACATTAATCATCCCCGCTGCCAATCACTGGCATCCAAAATATTGACAGAAATACTGCTGTGTGTTGGAAGTAAAACTACAAAGAAATACATGAGATAAGTAGAAAGGTAACTGCAATATGCATGTAGTGATGAAAGCTGAGTAGTTTGTGGTGTGTCATAGGCACAGAGTGACATGTTTTGTGTTCTGCAAGAAGGCTGCACTATACAGAGTTGAACAGATACACTTGGAAAACCCTCAAACAGCAAAACAGCTGATAGAAAGCTGCAATACCATTCTCTGATTCTACATGTCATGTCCTTCCTCAGCCCTTAAGAGACAGTAGGGCTTAGGTCTGTGGAGACAAAATGTGTATGTAAACATCATAAGTACATAACATCCCATAATGACGAGGAATAGAAATCAGTACTTTTAGAAGCAAGCTTCCATAGTCCAGGCCCTGATCTTGCAGTGTTTCTCAGAGCAAATCTGCTAATAGCAGCAAAAAATTTTAAGAGATCTCTTGAATATTTTTTAACATCTTTTAAACAGCAAGACTGAAATCTTTCTCATTTTCAGCAGTCTGCAGCTATCTGCATTGCAGTAGCGAGGTCTGCTTGTAAAATTTGAGAGTATATTTTATCACATCCAGAACCATCCTTATCAAAACTTAATCATGAAGAACTAAAAGTTACTTTATATTTAAGATGACAATATAGATTTCTATTTCAGTGTACCTACATGCTACAAATGATAGCTCTGTTTCAGAGAACAGGTATAATATTTCAAAATTTTGGTTAATTTTCAAGGAAGAAAACCTTTAAGTTTTACATTTCCCTCCAAAAACATGTTTCCCAAACTGTACTGGTACTAGCACAGCTCTTGTGATGATTTCCTTGAGAACTACGGACACTTTGATCCCAGGCAACTGAGTACAGCATGTCTGAAAGCTGGTACTCCTGAGGCCTTCTGCTTCCTGTCAGACAATCAGGATGCCAGCTGGTAGCAAGGCAGAGTGCTTTTGCAAGGGGCACAGTTTCCTTGTGGAAATTTACCACATATTTAAGTAATATGTTCCTTTAGAGCCCAGGGTCTAACAGTCCCTGGCAGCTTGAGCATTGGTGTTTGGAGATGGTTTGTCAAATGTATGAGAAATTCTAATAGATTCTGAGATGCGGCTTGCCAGTTTATTAAAAAGAACTCGTAATGTGCCTGCTTATAGCAGATTATTTCCTCCCAGGTATGTCTTCTGACCCTACTGCCTGCATAGGCTGGGCTTCGTACTGCATCCTCTGCAGTCACAGTGCATCAGAAGTCACATAGTCTTGATACACTCAGAGGGAGACCTAGCCTTAGAGGGACGTGTTGAGAATAGAAATGAGCACATGGGAAACCTAAAGTGCATTTTGCCTGAGACAGCTCAGAGCTGAAATACAAAGACAGCAACACTTGGGTTTCCCAGTGATTTCATCCTATCTGGGGACAAAACAATTTATGAAATTTCTAGTACATTTCAGGCATCTTTTCTATAGAGAATGAACCTCACTCATACTTTGTACAAGACAAATCCCCCAGCATTTTATAGATCATTTCGCTCATACATTACAAATCTGAATTTAAATAAGTAACCATGTGTAGACTAGACTCTTTATTGAATAAGTGCACTATTTAGGATAGACAATAGACTACTAATTAGAAAAATACCTGTCCTACTAGTCTTGGCAAAGGTCAATATATCACAGAAACAGCACTGTTGGGGTTGAAGTACTGGCTCCTTTCAATCAACTGAAGTTTTAATATCAAATTAAACAGAAAGAGAATTTTGCTTTACATAAACTGCATATTATTTCTTTCTGTACCAGTATATTTTGCAATATTTCTTGCATTAAAGTAGATTTCTAGAAACAAATATGCAAACAAAAACACCATAAATTCACCTGATTGTTATGTATTTGGATTATAATGCAGCAGATTCTTCATGTAAGAGAATTCCACTGAATTCAAAAATACTGATTCAAGTCCTACATCACATAAGTAGGTAGCTGAACATAGTTTATTTGAGTATGCAGTGATGCAGGGATTAAACAAATACACTTATACATGAAAGGCATTTGAATCTCATACTGAATCTTGAGCATATTTAATTTGAATATGAAATTAATTGTTGAGCATTGAAATGTCTCTGGTTTTATTGTCTATAATTAGTAAAAATCAATAAAAGTACAGCCCAACAACAGTTTTAATACCCCAGATCATCAAATTCAAAGATATTTTCCATACCAACAATATTTCTGCCATATTATAAGCATGCAGAAGGATACAAAAGCAAGAAGCTAAATAGCTAGTACAGTTCTGTAGTAAAATAGTACATATGTGAAGAAGATTGATTTAGCTTATACGTGGAAAGTCTATCAAATTTAAAAACTCTTATACATATTAATGTAGATCTTTTTTTTTCCTTTCTGCGTTGAATTGTAAAGTAGTTTATAATGAGAAAATGACTCAGTTATCCCCCCTTGTGCTACATTATCTGCTGTGGGATGAAGGAGTTGATAATGAATATATATATATATATATATGTATGTATGTAATGTGGAGGATTTGACGTGGGATTTAGGTAGAGCATGGGCCTAGTGCTGATCACCTGCCTAAGGCTGAATTTCACCCATAGAACAGATGGAAGTATTAAGTATGTGAAAGCAGTAATTCCTTTGCATAACTGATGGATTCTTTGAGATTTTTTTTAATTGGATCTATTTATTGGTGTGTAGGAAGAACCTACATTTTTCTTTCCTCTCTATAGATGACTTCAGGCAGGTACTTTAGAAAGATTCCTTGATCTCTGTGCAGATAAAAACTATGATGTTATCCTAGCTGCAGTAGGTCAGGCTTTTCTGGGAAACTTTCACACACTCACTCTCCCTCCTTCCCTCCAAGCAGAATAGTCAAACTCAAAGACATGCATAAAAACGATTTATTTAATCACAGAGTTACTTAAGAGAAACAAAGAGAAGAGAAAATGATAAAATATTTTTGTGAACTTTTTAAAATATACTGAATTAATTAACGGTTTCAGAAGCGACATTTAATTTCAAGTTATACTTAAATATTGGATTTTTTAGATGAAAATTCCTTGAGAAATTGTTAGGTTGTTTTTTGTTTTTTTTTAAAGTACATTTTTTCTTTTGAAAGCAATGTATATTTCACAGTAAATGAGAAGATAGAATTACTTCCTAATTGATCCAAAATTTTTTCCTACTTTTATTGTTGATGTTGTGGAAGCATTTCAGAAACAAGCACAAAATTCAGTTTTTCCTCAAAGTTTCATTTCTTAATATTTTGTTATTCCAAACTGATCACGTAATTTTCTGCTGTTGTAACGTATTCTGCTTTTGTTACGTCACTTATTTGGTGACACATGACTTTGATTTTCACATCACTGGACTGGCTACAGATCTCACAGAAGTAGCTCTCCGCAATCCCTATGCTTGGTTTTCTCTAGGATCTCCTGTACTTTCCTTTGAAGTCAACTTGCTTTGCTTATAAAATTTACCAATATCACCAAGAAATTAGTTAAATGTTTAAGAAGAAATAATAAGTTATATTTACTGTCTTGAAATGTGATACATACACATATATATATGTTTTAAAGCGAAAGCCTTCAAAACAGAAACAAAAACAAAATCAGACAACAAAAGGGTTGCTTTCTGAAGATTTCCCTGGCTTTTGCCATGCAGTCTGCAATTCTTTCATCAGTCATATTCTGGATCTGGAGAGACTCAGCAACAGCATCAAACAAGAAATTCTGCTGCTCTCGGATGTGGACTCCTCAAAGAGTATGTAAGAAAGTTGAAGAAAGTACAGGAGTGATCTGTCACCCACATATTCCCACAATAAAACCAAGCAGTATAGGTTTGGTTTCTTTGTTCTGACACCAGTGTTCAAAAGCATCAGTAAGACATTCTACTCACTTCAATGAGGCCCTGACAGAAGTGACAACACTGACACAGGGTGAATTATAGGCAAGAAGATTTAGCATGTCTGCTTAAGGGGTAAGTCTTTGCAAATTGAAACTGTTCAGTCTTTATCATTGTTTCTGAATGTTATCATGTAACTGGGCAATGTTACATAGATCTAGCTAAATAAAAACAGTATGCAGATATATTCTATGATAGTGCTGAGCACAAGTACCCTTGCTACCATGTTATCATGAAATCAATAATGACAAACTTCACTGGCCCTTCAAATTTAGCCAAAATATTCAGATTCCTTCACAATGACATCATGTAAGGCTCTGGTTATGTCTCTGTATCAGCTATTGTAATTCTCTTCAATGAATATTGATTGAACTTCCGTGGCAAGGATAAGATTCTTGTATTTTAGTTTCCAAGTCTTCCAGGATCAGTTCACACATTAGTTTTTACTATCAACTGCAGCAGTATTGTCCTTGTTGAACTGCTCAGACGATAATAAAATTTAAATGCCACTGCTGCAAAGACAAGTTCTTTTCTCTGTTCTTCAATTTGCATGAGCCTTTCTTAAATGTTCCCACATCTATTCAGTGGATCTGATCAGGAATATTTCAAGAAAAGTTTCCTATGTCAGAAAATATCTCTGCAAATACACAAGGGACTGGGACATATTCTGAGACCTGTGAGGAAGATTCAGAGTGCTAATATCACAATAGTTTACATAAGTACCCACATTACCCATCTAATTTGAAACAGCTGATTGAACCTGGAACACCCACAGTGGGGCAAGTATACAAATACTTCTGAGTCAATAGGCATTCTGGATTATATCTTTCTCTTTTTTAGTGATCATTCTTCCCACGTATTTTCAATGACTCTTATTTTCCTCCAAAGGAGAATTCAAAATTTCAAAATTTGTTTATCTCCCAGCAAGTACTCCTGTCCCCCTTGCCCTTACATGGAGGTGTGAAAGATTTTCCATATAATTTGTATGTGATGATCTGAGCTTGTTTAGCTTGGAGTAGAGAAGGCACAGAGGAGACCTCATTGTGGCCTTCCAGTACTTGAAGGAGTATAAACAGGAGGGGAAATGACTGCTAACATGAGTTGATGGTGGTAAGACAAGGGGGAATGGCTATAAACTAAGACAGGGAAGATTTAGGTTAGATACTAGGAGGAAGTTTTTCACTCAGAGTGTGGTGACACACTGATACAGGTTGCCCAGAGAAGTTTTGAATGCCCCATCCCTGGAGGCACTCAAGGCAAGGGTGGATGTGGCTCTGGGCAGCCTGGTCTAGTGGCTGGTGACCCTGCCCATGGCAGGGAGGTTGAAACTAGAGGATCTTTGAGCTCCTTTTCAACCCAGGCCATTCTGTGATTCTACGATTCAATGGGAATTGGAGTGCTTATCCTCCTTTTATGGCAAATTTAATTAAAGCTTTCCTGACTCCACAAAGGCAATGAAATATAAACTGGTACATAATTTCTTTACCTGTCAACATTTCACTCTGGCAGCAATCACCTTCTAAAGTTTGCACCTTATTTCCTCTGATTAACATTTGAGACACTATTTACAACTGTATCTAACTTATCTAACATCATCAAAGATTTGAGGGTTTCTACATTATGGTAGCTAATGTTCACAGACATGCTTCAAATAATAGTTTTGAAGAAAATTGATTTCAAATTGTTACCAGAAATTCATTGAAATGCTATAAATAAACATTGTCACCAAATATCTTGGCCAGACTGAACTAGAAAACAACAAAACCCACAACCTAAACCCAGCAATTTTGTTGGTTTTGATACCATTGGAATGGGACTAGACATCCCACCTGCAATTATTTCCTACTTCTTGTCATTAAGTATCAGTTGTTAATGTGATAAATAGATTTTGCAAAGGAGCTGTAAGACATAGAAGCTACCATTTTCAGACATGGGAATCCCAAGTCATGCTACACATACGTATGTATTTACAGAAATGGTTACTAACAATACCCACGAAACAGGACATCTCTGCTCTGAGCTACTTTCAAAACCCCTTATTCTAACTATAGAATTCATATAATATTAAATATTAAGTTATTAAACCACAGTGCATAATATTTGCAATACTAGAAATGATACAGGATCCTGTGAGCTTTCTTCTTGATGTGGTCAGAAACATCGCCTGAAAAAGCTAAGCAGCTCAGCAGATTTCTCACATCTAATCACTGCTGACATGCACTAACAAGATACACCTTTGACTTTTCCTTTCTGCTCTATAGTACGGATACAGCCTGTGCTCCAATCCACATTCTTAAAAGTATTTCAGCTTTTTTTCCCAGCGACTGCTTAATGTAGAACAAATAGAATGTTCTTGGAAAATTGTTAAAATGGAGAATTTCCCTCTTTAAGTTAGATGACAGAAACTTTCCTACAGACTTGATGTCTGGATTCTTTTGTCTCTTTGGCTCACTGAGTATTACAGAAAATAAACAGCTTCTGACAGACCTGCAGATTGCCACAGCTCAAAAGCTGTCTAATGCCTTACAGGCAGGGCAGCCCTCCAGGCTGAACAAGATAGAAGTTTGGAGACTGTGCAGATGGACAAGTGAAGTGAACTCAGATCTGTGATGTTCCTGATGACTGCTCTCATCACTGGTGTATCAAAAGGGGTGGGAGGAGATGGAGAGGATCCTCTGTAAGTTTCCTCAGCAACAAGATAGGGATACAAATGAAAAAATAAAAGCAGACATATGAACAAATAGGAGCAGCTGTATTATTTTTGAAGGTCTTGCTTGCAAGAGAGGATTCAGGACAGAGAATTCCCCAAATAGAAAGAGCTGCTTCCTGCTACATGTATGGTGGTACCAGAGCCTCTGAGAGAGAACAGTGTGATATAAACCCCCTGTGTTCTCGGATAATTATTTTCGTTGTCTCAGGGAGCTCTCTGTTCTGAGTTGTCTGACATCTCTTGAATGTCCTCAGAAGGGAACATAGCTCTCAGATTCAGCTCAGATGTCAATGTCATTTTTGTTTCAAAACCACAGTGTAAAATCTAAATTACTTCACAATACAAATTGATCATAATGCAGACTGTGCTCCTAAATCAAAGAATCAGAACAGCCACAAAAGACATGTATAAACTACTCTCACATCCCAGATCACCACATGCTCCAGAGACTTTTAAAAATCCATTCCTAATTTAGAAATCTTAATAGCTGATTTGTTTTTCAGAAATACTGACTGCCAGAGACTCAATATGAAAAATCATTGCTGCATAGATGAATTTCTTTAGAAATCTTTTTGAAGGTAAACTTGAACATTATGCACAAAATGTACAGAGTGTACAGAATGCACAGAAACTTGTTTTTGAATTCATAGATCTTACGTAAATTCAAGGTGGATTACACTCCATAAAAGCATTTTATTGTGAAGCAGACACCGAAGGTGGCAAATAGTGCTTGAGTAAGATGTACCTTCAAGTGGAACACACAGAATACCCATACTTGCGTACATTAATGAACAACAATATTATTTGTAAAGTTTATGGAAAATAGCTACAGTATTGATTATTATTTTCATTCAATACATTTTTTTTTAATTTAACGTCATTGCTGCTTTTTTAAAATGATATAGCTTGAAGTGTTTACAATATTTTTCCATTTTATTAACTTATCTCTTCTGTATTTTCTGATCTGTATCAATGAAATCAAATGTTGAAGTCAGAATTTAGTTTGACAAGTGTCAGTTTTTCTTATTTCTCATCCTAGTATCAATGCATCTTTAAACACATAAGCAAATCCTTTATTCTTAACACATAACCATTTGAATTTGTATTATTGTGGCCTATTGTTATTGAAATTCTCCAAAATCACTATTCTTGGAATGGTGAGTACTCAGGCTGACTGACCTGTAGTTTCCTGGATCACTTCCCTGCTCCTGCTGGCAACACTGTCTTTGGTGCTCCTTGACAACTGGGCACACTGCTGGCTCGTGTTTAGCCAAGCTAAGCTTTGACCAGTACCACCAGGTCCATTTCCTCTGCACAGTCTTCCAAGCACTCTGCTCCAAGCCCATAACACTGCCTGGATTTGTTGTGGCCAAAGTGCAGGACTCGGCACTTGGTCTTGTTGAATATCATCCCACTGACCTCTGCGCAGTAGTCATGCTTGTCCACCTTGTTCTGTAGGGCCTTCCTACTCTTAGGTAAATCAATACTTCCTGTCATCTGCAAACTTACTGAGGGTGCACTCAATGCCCTTGTCCAGGTCATCAATAAAGATACTAAACAAAACAGACCCCAATACCAACCCCTTGGGAACACCACTCATGACTGGTTGCCGATTGGATTTAAATCCATTCACCACTATTGGGCCCAGCCCTCCAGCCAGCTCTTTACTCAGCAGAGTGTGTGTGTCCAAGCACAGGCTGCCAGCTTCTCCAGGAGAATACTTCGGAAGACAGTGTTAAAGGCCTTGCTGAATTCTAGGCAGTTTATGTCAACAGCCTTTCCCTCATCCATCAGGTGAGTCACTCAGTCATAGAAGGAAATCAGGTTGGTCAACCAGGATCTGCCTTTCATGAACCCCTGCTCATATTGCCTGATCCCCCAGTAGTTCCACACATGCCGCATTATCTCCTTCGAGATGATCTGCTCCATAACCTTACATGCCACCAAGGTCAGGTTGATAGGCCTGTAGTTCCCTAGATCATCCTTACATCCCTTCTTGTAGGTGGGAATCACACTGGAAAGCCTCCAATTCTCTGGCACCTCTCCAGCTGACCAGGAATACGATGGAAAGTGGCTTGGCTATCACCTCCACTATCTCCCTCAGCACACTTAGGTGGATCCCATGGACTTGTGATATTCCAGCTGTAGTAGTAATCTCTGTTTCCATCTGAATCATGGGGAGTTTATTCTGCTCCCCATTTGAGACTTCCAGGTCAGGGGATAGAGTACTCTGAGGATAACTGATCTGACTTTTAAAGACAGATGTCAAGAAGACTTTGAGAATCTCAGCCTTTTTCTTATCCTCAGTGGTCACGTTTCCTGCTGTGTCCAAAAAAGGATGGAGATTCTCCTTATCCCTGTTCTTTCTGTTAATATACTTGTAAAATATTTTTTTTTTTTTGTTTTCTTTTACTCCAATGGCCAAGTAGAGTTCAAGATGATGTTTTGCCTTTCTAATTTTCTTCTTCCACATGGATTATTATTCTAAAATAGCTTAGATTTCCTAGGCAAAGCAAAGCACTCTATCCCTACCAAAATTTCTCTGCCATTTAAATGCTCCATTCTGGGGAAAAAAATATATATATATATAGATTTTCTACAGGGTTATCTTTGTCCATGTTCATCTTCCAAAAGGAAGCCTTAGTGAAAAGCAAAGTCAGTACTGGATTAACCTGATGTTTGCTTAAGGGGAATCTCTAATGTTAACTGCTGAGTAATTTAGGAATGCAAATACCACCATCTACCAATGAGATTTAAATTTCATTTAAATCTGGAAGATGCTTTGGAGATTATAACAGAAAAGAAAAAGAAATTCTTTCTAAAATAAGCAATTAAAATTATAAAAGTTATTCTATGGACAAAGGTTCAATGATTAGTTCTCCCTTTATCTTTCTGCTACCAAAGAAAACAGATTTCTTCATGAGAGCACACACTTCTGTTCAGAGAGGATCATTGAACAGAAGGTCTGTTATTTAACCTCTTCATTGTATCCTAAAGCACAGCAATGGAAGAGAGCTACATTCTGCCAAAAGGACTTGTCTATGGTTACAATCTGTGGATATGCAGGAAAAGGATCTTATTATCATCCGTGGCTAGGACTGAAATAGTACAGCTCTGCATTTCCTCCTATAGATTTTTCACTTTTTCTTTTTCTTTTTCTTTTTCTTTTTTTTCTTTTTCTTTTTTTTTCTTCTCCTTCTCCTTCTCCTTCTCCTTCCCCTTCTGCTTCTCCTTCTTTCTTCTTCTTTTTCAGCTAAATGAAATTAAAGCAAAATAACGTTGCTTGTAGACATATAAGGACACAGGAAACAACATGAAATCTAATAACAGAACGCCCAAACACTCTTGCTGGTTTCTTCTAATCTGGGTACAGAAATCCTTTGTAAAAAAGCCCTTATCAGTTTTAGGCTGTGGAGTTAGAAGCAGAAGTAATTGTCTCAAAGCTGACAAGTTGCCTTTCTTGTTTACCTTTCCTGTACTTTCAGGGGAGAGGGTGATAAGTAGATTCTATCGTGTTCTTTTCTGGTTACCTTAGAAAGAAACCAGGATTAAGACCCTTGGTGAAAAAACCTATTAGAAATCCAGTGTACAGTTTACTTTAGATAATGTGGGAGTTTGGATCGTTCCTCTCATTTCTTCCTGAATCTCTCATAACCAGGAGATAAAATAATACCAACTCAATCAAAAATTTAAAAATACATGATGTAATGAAAATTGTGAATCCTGGCATTAGTACTTATAAGAAATATTTATTTATTTGAATGCTAATAGATTTTTATGAGAAATGGAGAACAATTTTGCTCCAAGTTTGAGCAGATTAACTATCTTAATAAAAAAGATGTGATGAAAAAGCTAGATTTCTTCTTCACCAAACTTCAATTTAGATTTATCATCTGTTTGCAGACAGAGTAGATTCAAAGAATAGGGTATTATTTTTAGCTAGCTTGTCCAGTCAAATTAAGTCAGTTAATTTACATTTGATCTAAAAATTCAAGTTTGGAGTGTGAAAAGGCTTAATGCATCAATTTATTCATTTTTCTTCCCAATTAGAGGAAATGCTTTCATTTGCCACCTCTGCCTATTGGATAGAGTCCAGCTAGAAATTTCCTGTCACCACTTGGAAGCCACAGCACAGATTCTGCCACAAACATCTACATCTCCTGAGATCTGAAGGAAAATAGAAGATTATTTTAGGAAGTTAATTCAGGACAGCCTGAAAATAAATTGATTATGAAAGTTAGAATGGTTGAAGAGACTTGCTAGTGTAACCTGAGGTATGAACTGTAAGTGAACTTAGTCTCTGTATGGAGTTGGTAAATAAGCTGACAAGATATTTTGAGATGGTGCTGATAGATCTTTTGGAGATGAGAATGCTTTCCTTTCTTTCTTAAAAACTTTCCTTAAAAACTTGCTATTTTTTTTACCATTGAAATTGTTTTTGCCTCAAACTGGTTCCAATTAAGGCTGATCTCAAGACAGCTATTTCCCATCAATATATTCCACATTGTTATTATTATTATCTGAGTAAACAGGGGCCTGGGCTGAGTATGCCACTGAAATCTGTGTGCTAAACATGTGCTAAAACTGCTGTTGTAGCTGAGGGTGCTCCCCCACTGTCCTCATCTAGGAGTTTCTACAGCCAACAGGCTGATAAGAAGATGTTCTGAAGAAAAAGGGAAACAGAAGAATCAGTGAGGGTCTCCTTGCTTTGCTTCATGATTGATCTGCCCCTGAGGCCCTCATACACTGTCCTAAACGATTTCTGGCTTTGCTTCTGTCCTTCCCCTGCCTGGGATCCATTGAGCCCAACAACATCCTGAGCTGGGGGCTCCCTTTCTGGTCAAGGCTGGGAACTATGGCTGCACTTGAGGATGGCTAGTTTGTGGCCAACCTGGCACCATCTCCTTTCTGGGATTGTAGGACAGGGAGAGAGGCAACACCCCACCCTGCCCAGTGCCAGGACTCCTAATGCTGGTGCTTTGATTCTGGGCCTCCACTTACAGGATCTTTGGCAGTCCAGGGGGAAGCAGGCGTGGAATTTCAGATGCTCTTGATGCAGATAGAAATTAAGACTGCCTGTCTTCTTTCACTATCTATTTTACAGCCTACTTAGATTCCCATTCAAATACCATTAAACTCAAATATTGAATTATTCAGTGTAAGCAGATTTGTGAAACATAAACTTCATGGGTGATTATATACTTGATTGCACCTGACTTATGGAAAGAATTTAAATCTGTTCGTGTACAAAAGTCCATGTGAAACTGTTTCATAAACCATATCATTAAAAAAAGCGTTAACATGTTTTTCTTCCACTTTCCACAAGTAGTAAAGTGAGAAAATAAACAAATGGTTAGCACTATATAGCAAACTTTTAAATAATAATGAAAAAAAATATATTTTTTTGGGAAGCATTTATATAACAGCACTGAAAACCATGCAGAGATTATCTGGAAAAAAAAAAAGAAAAAAAAAAAACAACTGAAGAATATAAATGGTGCCTTCAGGAAGGGGGAATGTGTTCCTATGAAGAAAAGTACCTGAGCTGTCTCAATTTCTAAATGATACACTTGTGTATAAACACAGAAAAAAAATCCTTCTCTAAAAATCTATGATATGTTATAAGAAAAAAGGGCAAATACATCATTTTTCAAAGCTCCTACAGAACTATGCTTGAAAACATTCAAATTAAATAAACTAAAACAATTCCTGTCTTAACATAGAATGCAAAATGAAAAGCTTGCATATTTGTGCATGCTACAGCTGTGTTCTTAAATTGATTAGAATGGATTAAGTATTTATGCGGGGAAACATTTATTTATTTATTTTTAATATTTCAGAGGATTGAGTTCAGAAGATACCTACACAAACCAGATCTCGAGTTACAGAGATGTAAATTGTGCACAAGCATCCACAATTGTCTCCATCTAAATAACAAAAAAAAAAAAAAGTCATCTATGAACCTACGTAGCAACACCAAATCTTTATTTTACTCTATTTGGATTTCTATTGCCACCCCAAAATTATGAAGCTTTTGCTGTTATATCCTAGATACTATACATGAAAGGAGATAATACTCAACTTTATTATTCAGTCCTCTCCTACACTTTCTTTTTACTTCTACAACTGTTTCTTAGTTGTCTGAAATACTACAAGTGTAATTTATTCTTGACACAGTAACAGTACAATTAAAGTATTTCCTATCAGGTGAATTCACCATTATTGAGCCACAGCTTGTCTCAAAACACAAACAGGGCTCAGGTCTGTTAATTTATTTAGATTTATTTTGTTTCTCATAAATTATAATGAATTATGCGCACATTTCCTCATATGACAGTTCAGTGTATTAAAACGTGCTTCTAATGACCAACACTTAGCACGAAGTATCCTCTTACAGGCAGGTATTTTCTTTATATGGAAGTGAGTATCCTAATATCTAGGTAGTGTTGTGTTCAAAGTAGATGTTATTTTAATGGGAAATAACTTGTTAGCTGACTAAGAGAAAAGACTGCCAGTATTCACTGTTAAGGAGTGTTTGCATTTCTCCATCTTTAGGGTTAGAAATAATTCTTCTTTTGTTTTCTAACTGGAAGTCAAAGCAATTACACAAGAACTCGGTATGCAACTCATACCATTACTTTGAAATGGTGCCAATTTTAAAAAGGTGCCATTGAATATGAGGAAGTTTGAATGCTTCTGAGGATCCTCTCCCCATGTCCCCTGACACTTCAGAAGATCAGGCTCAGAGCTTCACAGCAGAACCTATCGGCCACTCAAAAACCTGGGCCTCATTCTACTAGGCATTGTCCATTCAGTATAGCACTAACTGGGTAATCTCACAAAACTGTTTCTACCACAGCCATTAAGTTAAAAACACAGTTCAGCCAGCACGTCTGAACCAGCAACATCCATAGAATAAAGAGAACTCTGCTAGAGACCAAAAACAGTTGAACAGAGCTTTGTCAACTTAGTTTACATCATTCACTGAAATGAGATAACAGCCCTTTTGGCAAAAATTGACATTGACTTATGCTTATTTTTGACTATGAGAAATTTTCGTGAGCAATTCACATTTTGTCTTAGAAATCTCCCAGTCGTATACCATGGGAGTCATTGGCTCCTTAATCTTTGGATCAGTATGTGATGGAGTAAAACTGTGTTGTTAACTCCTTCTAGATTCATTCATATTGATTAATTTTCTTCCTGACTATTGTGTTAAAAATGATTTATCCCACAATAATATAATTACTGTTGTAGTGCAAGAAATGGAGTTACTGCCAAAGTATGTTTGGCTTGTGGATTCATGGATAGGATAAAAAAGACCAAAGCTATTCCGTTGGCAGGAGATTACAGCTGTAATAGGGTAAGCATGGAATCTGCACCTCAGCTTTTTCATTGAAATGAAGTGGCCCCAACATGGAACATCTCAGGCAAGTCAGTGAATAAGTTTATCATTTATTTACCTGTATGCAAAACAAGCATAATAATAATTACCCCATGGGGATTTTATCTTGCTTGCAGCACAACATTTTAACACTTTACATAGGAGGCTCTGTGGGCACATATTAAAAAGGACCCTGAGGATAACAGGTACAAGATGTCAGTGACTGGAATAATACATCATTTCGGTTATTTTTGCTGCTTTTCTTCTTTTTTTTTTTTTTTAAATTGTGAAATTTCTGAGTCTCTGTCCGTATATAATATTTCTATGGAAGGAATGACAGCCTTGAATTAATCATGAATAGGGTCAAGCCTGAGATACCTAGAACTTTGCTAGCTGGTGAGAATGAATATGGTAAATAAAACTTAATATTATTATTCGGAAACTCAATATCTTCCAGAATCCAGGTAAAATTTTATAAGGGTCAACAGTCAACCTATCAATTAGAAAACTGAAACAACACATAAATTAAAAATATATCTGGATTCATTCCAGGAAAAAAAAAAAGAAAGGAAAGGAAAGATATGGTTCTGAGTTTAGATTTTTCTGAGAAATGACTTATTTATGAAGAAGAGTTACCCTCAGAGCGCTTTCTTTAAATTAAAAGCAAGTCTGACAATACCACTTGCTTACTTTACCAAAGTTATATTTTTCAAATGATGTCCTAAGGGTTGAGGGATTATATGGATCATACTTTCCTGTCCTATGTAAATGTATATTCTTAGGGTTAAGAACTTATATCAGAAAAATAGATGTGGAAGAGTAAGTACTAAATCTTCAGAGGAAAAAAAATATGAATATTTATATATCCATTTAATACAATCAAGTTGTGACAATTCTGGACTCCAGTGAAGAGTAAAGGGAAGCTTTGCTATTGATTATAGTGTGGCAATAATTTCTTGACCTGTTTTCTACTGTAACCAGAATTTACTAGCAAATTCTCATTGAAAAGCTCCCTACTTTTGCAAGTCACAGTAGTTTCCACTAATTAGACATTAAAAAGTAACCAGAAGTTTTTCAGGAGATATTTCAGACAGATAAAGACTGTTGGACCTGTATATCTGTATTTTTCATAATCTCTGTCTATTTTCTGGGTTACTGTTTTTACATACTAGAGCAAATATAGAAGACTAAATTTAGTACTACTGTTGGAGCATCAGAAAGTAAAAGCTCTCAAGAACCAATCCCAGAGAAGACTAAGCATTTTAAAGTTAGTCAGGAATTGTTACTAGCATACTGCACTTAGCAGCTGAACACTGAGAAAAATAATTTAAGCTATTTCAATGAATTTGTCCATTTTGGGGATTTTTTAATACGTGATTTTGATGGAGTTTGTGTTCGTTTAATTGATAATTTCTCTGTATAGCTGGCTGGTGGAAGAATTTGTTAATAATATACAGTACAATTGTACAGATATTAAAAGTTAGCAGGTTGACAAGATGCTAACTTCAGAATAGCAATGATAACCAGATGTTTTTGTCTAGGTGCTAACTGTAATACAATGAAATGAAAATTGATAGTAGGCACTGTTCGATATGGCCAGTTACTCAGTAAGCTTGCAATATCATATTGTAATATATGCAATATCTGGTTTGTAAGATCATCCTCTGACTTCAAAAGAAATAACAACGCTGCTTCAACAATGCAAAAAAAAAAATTCAATAATGAACAAATCTATATCTGAAATATTTCTCTTCACAACTTCTTTTTTGTTTGCATATTGTACTTCCTTTTATAAAGTACTCTCTGTATACCTTATAATGCTTTTAATTCTTGAAGTTCAGATTTCAACAACTTTCCTCATTAAATCATCTTAACCAGCTCCTCATAGTCTAGTCATGTAAATAAACAACATAGATTCAGGTCTTCAATAAAATGTACTCAAAATTCTTTTTACTCAATAAATGAGTGGAGATGTTCCTATGTCGATGTACTTGCTGGTCCTTAAGTGATGAAGTACAGTAGGTATTTATTCTAAAATTTCTTTCCGGTCTCCTACAGAAGAACTAACTTGATTAGACCTGTGTGAGTTTGTTCATAGTAATGTATCCATAATATCAGTTTACATCATTATGAACTAGACAACTATCAACAAGTTTGCCATTCATTTAAAAGAAAGCAAAAAGATTTTTACTTAATTAAAACAAAATTGCACAAATAAAAAACATTACAGTACAAATCTACAACAACAGCAAAACAAAGGTAATAAATGAATAGGATCATATTTTCAAGCAGACTTTTTACAAGCTTTTTGAATGAGGCCATTTTTTTGTCATCTGAAGGAAGTATGTATTTTCTTGAAATGCTGGGAAAGGGAGAAACTTAAAAAAAACAGAAATAGAGAGTAAAAACGAGGAAGCAAGAACAGAGTACAGTAAATGACAAATGGTTGTGTTAACGAGAGAAACAAATATTTCATATGTATTACTGCAAATATATGTTGGTTTCATTAGCTCTCATTTTGGAAGCAAACAAAGGCTAGGCAATATAGAAGGAATATACTCTATTTTCTACACACCTAGTTAATGACATGCATGAATCTCAACACTGAAGGAAATCCAAGGTATCATGGAGCTAATAATCTATATCAGAAATTACAAATTATCAAATAACAGCTTAATTATAAAATATATTTGGACAATTTTCTAATAATTAAATGAATAAATTAAATCTGGATTAAAATTAATAAAAAAAATGTAAGTATGGCTTCTACCACACAAAAATCTTGGTTTCAGAGCCATTAAATTTTTAATGTGAAATTCTACATGCACTGATAACTTTAAGTTTAAATAGCCCAGATTTTCACTTGTAATTTGTTCAATTGAATAGCAAAAGAATGATGAGTAAAGTATCTACGAAATTGTGAAAAGTGTCCCTGGCAAATCTAAGGTCTTCCACATTTTTCTGTCATGGTGAATTTTAAACAATATGCTCTCATCCACCCAGGATGTTTAACTGAATAAGAAGGAAAACAAGTTCAATTAGATCATCAAAATATGTTACCATTTAGAATTTAGGAGAACTATTTAGTAGCAATCATATTTAAACAACCAGGTTGTAGATTATTAATTCAGTAGGAGGGTCAATTATCTTAATAAGGACTGGAGGTGACAGCATTTTGTGATTTTAATCTGCAGTAGGTTATTATGAAATTGCCTGAGGGTGAATGTAATCAATTTGGAGCATCTAAGCAACATTTACTTTGTACTAAAACTGACAAACAACCGCAGGAAATTCACCACTGCTGTCAAACATAACACTAACACAGAGAACAATAAAGATATTATTCTTCAGAGGTGGGTGAAAGAATGACACTAGGTGTAAGATATCTACAGGTGTTTTTGCATGTGTAATCAGAAACTTATCTTATTCTACCTTCAGTTTCTTGAAAAGAAGGAATTCAATTTGCCACCTCTGAACCCGCAAATAAATGTCTTAAGTTTTATGGAAAGGTAGAAAAATAATATTTTCCGAATTTAGAACTCAGTATAAAATATCAGCCAGTGCATTCAGAGCAGGTATGACAATGTAGAAGTCTTCAGGCATTATTTATTAAACTCCTGTTCTGACAGTCTCTAAGTCCTTATTCTTGCAGATAAATTATGTATTACTGAGCACCACTTAAATAAGCTGCTGAGAGGTCACTTCTCTGAATTTCTTATATCTGAATTGACATCATTAAAATTCAAGAAAATTTGCGCCGCACAAATCTACCTCTTTTCTCATTTGATGTAAAAGGATAATTGACAAAATAATCTTGATTATATTTGAATGCTCCAACATTTCGAATAGAAAGGGAAATATATTTTAATATATTGGGCCTTCCTAGAAAGAATTAATATTGTAACTTGACCCTTATGTCTACATTGTTCAAATATATTATAAATTGTTCCGAATATTGACTTACAGAAACCTAAGATCTCAGATTCTGTAATTAGTTTGGCTTATAGCCGTCAAACCATACTGGAGTTTCTTGCCATTAAAAGTGCCAGGGAAGAAAGGCATGCCATGAATCTACAAAGACAAAGAAAAAAAAAAAAAAGTTTTTTTTTCATGTTATTCTTTCATTTTCATCAAGAAATACAGATAGATTGGCCTTTTTTTCCTCATCAGCAGAGAATCAATACATTGAGCAAAGCTGAGAGCATTGGCAGAAAGACTAATATCAATGCATTTCCTGTGGTGATCCAAGCCAGCCTCATTTCCAAAAATGCATCTCTGTGGTTGTTTTATAGCTATTAATGCAGCATGCCTTTAATGAGAAATATTTCATAAACCCTGCCTATGTTCACATAGAGGTGGCACACTGTTTATCCCAATAATGAAACAATTAGAATGCTTAGCAAGTATAAGAAGGATATGCTCTAAATATTGTCCAAATCTATCATTCTCTGTTGGATTCCTGCAGACTTTCCAATTTGCAGCACACAGTCACAAAAAACATTTCCTTAGGATTATTTTCTCTAAAATCAAGTGTTTCCTTACTTGATCTGGGATTTAATGCCACAGTATTACATTCCTTAGAATAATGAAATAAAATGGAGGTAAAGGTATATCATGTCACTCTGTCAGTCAGCAGGAGAAAAGTGAAAAACATGGTTCTAGGGAATGAAGAAGCCCATTTCTGTAATAAATGGAAACTAATTTCAAGAGAAAACTATTTTTAGCCTTATATAAACTCATTCATGGATTTAAGCTAGGAGAACAACAACATAGCAAGCCTAAGTGAAAGACCACTCACTCAGAATAAAGCACAATTAAGAGGTCATTGACACTGAAATAAGTAAAGAGTTGGGCTGAAATACTTGAGTAAAGAGATTGGATAATTACAAGAGCATATACAACATTATGAATATGATAGACATTGACTTAGAAGTGTAATTGGTAGCAGTGCCACTAAGATAATACCAGAGCAATCCTAAGCTTTTCAAATGTTCAGTAACAAACCTGTACCTACATATTCTGCCTATTCCTGCACTGCACTGACCTGTGTGAATTGGGTCACTTTTGTCTCTAGAACTCTTGTATAAACAGCCTCGCCCATCAAAAGAGGACATATTCGCAACTTATCCCCCTAAAAACCTACGAAGAGAGGGTGTTAGAAAGATTTAAGAATCAAATTAATATGCCTGCAGAGTGAGTGCATTTGAAGAACCATTTTAATTCCTTTCATTTCCCTTTCCTTCCTCATTTTTACAAGCAAATATAGAATCAAAACTTGGAAGAAATATATAAGTATGGTGTGTGTATAGACAGCATAGGTATATCAAAATCATTGTTAGGTTAGTTAGATTACAGTGTCCACATCCCTTGAGAGGATCTGTACATATGAATCATTAGTGAATAAATCAGTAGCTATGTAGCACAAAACACTGAAGAGAAATAGAAATGAAGAAAAACGGCACCCAAAACTTCTAAGTTAGAAATGAATATTCATTGACACAAAGATGTAGAATAAATAGGCATCATCATGTGAATGCCCAGCACGTAAGAACAGTGGCTGTAAACTGAAAACAAGTGAACAGGAAGACTACATTATGCAAAACATTTTATAAAACACAGAATCACGGAATTGTAGGGGTTGGAAGGGACCTCTAGAGATAATCTAGTCCAATCCCCCTGCCAAAGCAGGCTCAGGTATTTATAGACATGGATCAGATTCCCTCTGAATCTTCTTTTTTCAATGCTGAACAGAGCCAGGCCACACAGCCTTTCCTCCTAAGAGAGGTGCTCCAGGCCCTTTATCATCTTTGTGGCCCCTTGCTGGACGTTCCCCAGGAGATCCCTGTCTTTTTTGTACCGGGAAGCCCAAAACTGGACACAGCACTCCAGGTGAGGCCTGACCAGAGCAGACTAGAGGGGGAGGATCACCTCCCTCGACCTGCTGGCCATGCTCTTTTTAATGCACCCCAGGATGCCATTGGCCTTCTTGGCCACCAGGGCACACTAATAGTGAAACCAAGCATACTCTTTTCAAAAATCATCTCAAAAGTGTAAACACAGATGGGAATTTGTGGGGCATATAAAAAAATAAAAATAAAAATAAAAATAAAACAAAAGCAAACAAACAAAAAAACCCTGAATCATAAACTAAAAAGCTTATTGTTAAAAATCAGTAGGTCTAAAATCTAATGTCTGAGTTGCAATACAAGAGATAAAGCAAATAAAGAAATCAGTGAGAATGTGGCAAAGTAGTTAAAATTAGCAATTACTGTCATTGAGCTGTAAACCGGAAAGCAGAAAAGAAAATGAAGGATCTGTATTGAGTACACTGTTAAGAAATAATTGGGAGTCACTTTTGTAAGGAAAAGCTAAGAATTAGCCTGGAAATCATACAGTTCAAATACAATCAAGTAGAGGATTTTCAGATTGTTCTCTTTTAATTTTGGGCAATTAGTCTTCTTTCTTGTGACCTTTCAATATCTCATTCCCTTTTATTTCTGAACAGGTTTCCAGATGGTCTCCCATCTAAAACATTTCTTCAGTAGTTAAAGAAGTTCACAGTGGTCTCTCTCTCACTTTACCAAAATACAGTGAAAAAAGTTCTCATGTTTTATATAGAGAAACTAAGCTAAACTTAATTAAGGTCCACATTGTAAATACTATAACATTTTATATTCATATCATCCAAAGATTACCAAATAACATTCTGTTAAAAAACCCTAAGAACAACAATCCTACTATGAAAACATCAGGACTAAAAAAACCTAGTCATTTCGTTTTAAAGAAGATCCACTTTCACACTTTGAAGCTAAATCTGTAATACTTATAGGATTAAAATTTATGTAATACTGAAGAGAGATTGACAATTAAACTAATTTCTGCCTGAAAATTGTTTACCTGGAATTTCTGCAAAGAGTGAGTGAAACTACAATGCAGTAAGTGATTAAACAAGAATTCTTTTCTGTTTTTCAGTTTGTTTGTCATTTTTACACTTGGCAGCACATTATGTATTGACAAAGTAACTGTTTCCAATGTGTGCTCAGCTTGTTAATCAGTTCATGTGTTGCTGACATGACTGTTCCACATAGCAGCATAGAAACAAAATCTGAAACCCCCAGAAACATGTGACAACAAACCCATAGAAGTTGAAGAGCTATGGAAGTCTAGATATGAAGTACTTAGATTTTGAAAGTATCCAGATTTCAGTTGTTCTGTTTTGTTTCATCTTTTCCTTACAAACTACTTGTATCATATATCCACTCACAACTTTAATTAAATATAAACCTGTTTGGTTGTTTTCTGAGTAAAAGCAGATTTTCATTGAAAAATACTAACTTAGAAAAATTACAGAAAGAGGTTCAACAATCTTGTGATAACAGGCAAGCAAGTAGTTGTTCCATCAGCCTCCTTTTGTCACACCAGTTGAGTGCAGAAAGGAGGGCTCAGCTTAGCAGTGCCAATTAGGTGACTTTAATGGCTACCAGAATTTCAAGCTCTGTTTTTGAGTGATCTTGTACCAGAGCCTGAGATTTCAAGGTTTCCCTAAGTTATCTTAAAACAGTTAGAACAATTCAATACTGCAGACTGTTCTAGTACTGGGGGATATTCTATTGTACTATATAGTATATAGATCATATAGTACTATATGAAACCTTGAGTTTCCTGAGAAACTTTAAAGCCCTCTATATTTCTTTCTCTTTATTGTTTTCCTCCAAAAATATAGTATTTAATGATTAAGAATATATTTTTTTGCACTTTCGTCCTCCTGAGTATTACGTTCAAACTATAAATGCATAGTTATAAAAGCAGAAGGAAATTCCAAGGAATAGTTAATCTGACCTTTTCCCATATCAAGTTGGAATAATTTCTCATTCATAGTATAAACTATATGTTAAGAAAATTATACTGTGGACAGATGGTAAGAAATCTAAAAAGCAGAAAACAGAATGTTACAAAAATATACACTTTTTCATCTTTTTGATTGTGACATACTACCAGTGTAAATGTTCTGACCGTGGAGAGTCTTTCACATGAGGTTAGGTTTTCTGAGTTGTCCCATTGACAGCTGTGAAAGTGCTCATGACATATCTACAGCTACCAGGATATAATAATGAAATAGTCTGAAAAGTACCTCAAAAAATGCAGTCTGGCACATTGCCTCAGACAAGGTCAATTTTATCTTTGTCATTCCTGGCTGATGTTTATCTAACCCATTAATGAATGTGTCCCATGATGGCAGCTGTGGTTTCCCCCCAACAATTTATTCTATTACTTTCAATATCTTTATCATCACAATGTTCTTCACAATACTTAATCTAATTTCTCTTTTTTTTTCGCTACCTGGTCCAATTAAATTCTTATTTTATTCACCATGGATATGTTGAGCAAGTTATTCTATTTCTCTTTGCAAAGGGTTTTGTATACCAGAAGTTTTGTAAATATTCATTAAAGACTGGGAACAAAGTTGAATTTCTTTAGCTGCAATCAGCAAGAGCTGATAAAGTGAGATTTAGGGAAAAAAAACAAAAAAAAACCTGAAACCTCATCAGAACAGTAGTTGTAAGTAAAATATAGACAGAAATATTGACAGATTTATGGTACTAAGGGATGTGGTTATTGATGGGACTTGGTAGGTCAGGTTGATGGAAGGACTTGTTTGTCTTGAAGGTCTTTTCAAACCTAGATGAATCTATCAATCTATGATAGGAGGACCTATGATAGCAATAGAGGATCCTTGCTCAAGGATTTCCTGCTCTGAATGTTGCCATGTAAAGATTGGGAAGAAAATGATGGGATGTTATTTATTTTTCACTTTTAATGCTAATATTACCACAAGCTTGGGCCTCAAAACATTTAATGAAGTCACTTCTGTTAAAAAATACTTTCAGTGTAATATTTTTGACTAGCCATATTGCAAAGATTCGTAAGATAATGTTCACCAACCCCTGAAATTTTTTTCAAACTTCTAGCAACATAACAAGTAAACTTGTTAAATTTTGGGTGGAAATTTCACCATGTATTTTAAATGCCGACTCTAACACTTACTTGAACTTAAGCAATTTGAGCTATTTTTGAAAACTGCCTTGAAATATTCAGTTTGTGCCTCTGCTTACAGCTGTCTTTTTAGCTACTTTTTCATGAACGGAGTCAATGCCACATCTGCTAGGTGACCTACGGTGATTTATATTTCATGCAGGGATACATTAAGAGCACATGTGCCTGAGACAAGAAAAACTAGACATAAGGAAATCCAACACAAATGTGCAGGTAGGGATTCCAGTGAGACAAAAAATTGCAGAAAAAAAAATGAAAATAAAATAATAATTAAAATAAATAAATAAATAAAAATAAAACAAGAAGAAAACTGAAATAAACATTCTGTCTTTTCCCCATTACTTTAGTCTACCTGGTTGTGGTTTTCAACACTTGATCAATTTAATAAAACTAAAAATAAATAGATAATAACTAAATGTAAAATGCAGTTTTGATAAATTTTACACCTGGAGCTGGTTCTAAACATATTCTTAAGAATCACATTTACAAGTTGTAGGATAAAATTGAATTAGAAATAAGGCACTGTAACAGACATAGTTTTTTTAGGCACTTGTATGACAAAGTGTCAGTCTGTCCTGGCTCCAGTGCCAGCAGAATTTCATCCAGAGGGCACTTAGAATGTCTAGGTTAGCATAGCACAAATGCACTTTGTAATCTTAATTTTCCATGTTCTGTAACGCCTGTAATGCACAAGCGATGCTTGCCTCAGATCATCCCTGTTGAGCTCAGAACAATCTTGGTAGCATCTGCAATGTTTGACACAGCACATGCAGAATATGTGCACATTGAGTCAACAGTAGTGTTTAGACAAGCTCCTTATTTTCCTTTTTTTTTCATAATTTAAAAAGCTGAACATCAAACTAGGAAAAACAAGGGACTGCTTTATTGCAAATTAACTTACATGATTTATAAAGGCCTGTAACTGAATTCTTACCATATATTTCCTTTTTTTACAGAAAGGACATAAACTAGCTTGTCATTCCATTACTAAAAAAGACAGTGATCCCAAGTCCCCTAGCCCTGACACTATCATCATCAAGTTAAACATCTCAAAATCACTATAAGCAGGCATTATGTCAAAATTGAGTTCACTGGCTGAAGAGATTTGGAGAATGGATACCAGAAGAAGCCAAGGCAGCCATTAGTAGCATTAACCTCTCAACATTTTAAACCACAAATGTTCTACTGAATCATCATATAGATCTTTATTTTTAGTGACTGTCACTAGTGTTAGGTCAGTCTTATAAGCACTGAACAAGATTTTTTTTGCACATTTGAGTTCTTCTTACCACTCCTTATAGGCATTGGAGAAAAGTTTTAAAATATTTGATTTGTATTTTACTTGAAATGGAAATAAGCAGCCCACAGAGGCTTAATTATTTAGTATTTGGTTTGAAACATTAGGGCACGTGGCTTAGTTGTAACAAATACCCTCTTTGGAACTGAAAAGGTTACCAAGTCTTAAAATTCAGCTATTGTAATAGTTGTTCTATGGCAAATTGCTTTTTTTTTTTTTTCTGGACATTGTTTGTTATGAGTCAATTCCAAGTTTTGTGCTGTGGTTGGACATCCTTTATTATTTTTAGTGCATATTTATCACAAAACAAAAGTAAAGAATGTGAAAATGTGAATTTTCCAGTCATTGCATTACTTCTTAATGAAATATTGCAGCATATTTTTAATGCTGTATATTGTTTCAAACGATAATAGTAAAATAACCTGGCAACAGGTTACTAACTTATATAGAAAAGAAAACCAGTTGTTTGCCAAATAGATGACTACAGCTGAATTAGATCCCAGTCAGATTACCCTGTCAAACAACAGAACCTGTAGAAAGAAGAATTGCTCTAATTGCTTCTAGTAATTAGAAAAGAACACAAGTAGTAAAGAGAAAATTGCTAGGGAGGGAAACAATTTAACGAAGAGAGGATAGTGTGTCAGAAGCAGAGTCAGAAAAAGAGCAAAACCAAAACAGCACGAAAGCAATGTGGAATGCTGTCTTTACAGACGCTGTAGTCAGTAGGTTGAGTTGGGGGCAGGTCTCCCACGTGAGAATGCGATGGAAGCTTTACAAACAGCACAAAGGTGACTTTGTAGTCTGTGGGAGATGTATCACAGGATACTTAACTGCAGCACTCACGGCAGAACCTCCTGTAAGCTTTGTCATAGTTCAGAAGAGAGGTCGGGCTGAAGGAGCCTTTTGCCCTGCTATTCTATCCTGAGAACAAGGGTTTAGTGCTAAACACTACAAGCAGTAGAAACAGGTCTGGATGCCAGGGGAATTTAAATGAACCTGAGGAAAGCTGAAATCTGTGCTCTATAAATCACAGCACAAAGGTTATAAAGAATAATTCCAATCATTCTTTCCCCAATCCCAAACCTATTCACCAAGTAATAAAGAACAGCAACTCTTTCCTAAAAACAAATTTTACCTGTATTATTTTTTTAAGCACAATTACCTACTTAGTGGATAAAATAAATGCAATATATATATATCCATAATCTAGAAAAGTGTTTGTCACAATACCTTCCAAAATTTCACTGAAAATTACTTTCCAGTGTCTTGTAGAAGATAACTGTCATGTGGCTTGAAAGATGACTATAAAATAAAAGCTCAAAGTATTAAATTTGGAGTGTGTGGTGGAATACTGAATAGCATTCTGTGAAGATTTGTACAGTTTAATGTCTTTATTAATAATGTGGATGTGGGAGTAAAATATGTTAATGAAATTTGCAGGTAAAAGTAAATTAGAACTTGAGGTGAACACCAGAGAGCAAAAAGGAATAATAGAAATTGGACCAAGTGAGATTAAGGAATCAGACAGAAAATTACAAAATGAGATTCAAATAGGAAAAATACAAACTAATATGTTTGAGGAAAATAAGATAAAATACTATTCAAATAATCTGAGAAACTAGGGTGAAGTGTAATGCTGGAAGAAGACCTCAGGGTAATAGTTTATTGAAAATTGAGTAAAAGCTTGCTGTGGGCATGAGTCAGATCATTTTACCTCTGTTCAAGGCTTTCTTCTTCAATCGATGAAGAAACTATAACAGCTCTGGCTTTGGTACCTCAGCCAACAGTTTCATTGGACTCAGCAACTTCATACTATACATATTTCATGCATATAAACTTCATATACCTTCATATAACTTCATACATATAAGCATATCATGCTTTATACCATGGTGATCATATCACTATGATTGTATAACTTGGTTTTAGATTATACCAATTGCTATAGAGTATATTTGATTCAGACCTCATCTGAGCTTGTTTCCTGACAAAGAAAATTGTCTACATGTAATTTTTCTAAGACCAGAAGGAAAAGCTGCTTTTGGGAATTTACTGAAAGCCATAAGAATGTGTGACTAAACCCATAGAATACAGGATAATGTTAGGAAAATACTCTTTCTTCCTGGAAAAATGCGTAGTCAGTCTCTTCAAGAGCTAGCAAGCATTTAGACTAGTGAGGTATTTGAAGAATAGTTGCTTTAATAATTTTCACTTCTTTTCCTTCCTCCTTCCCTTTAAATTGGTGTCAGTTCGTATTGTCCCTCCCATACCTAAATTAATAATGCTGAATCAGAACCATGTATGATCATTAGAACTTGTAAAAAGCCTTTGGATGCTCTAGGCATCATCTCTTCGAGATTATTACACAAATCTTTCACTTACTCACCTTCTGGTTATTCAGTTTGTTTGAAGATGAATGCAATTAAGCCTCTCCCAAGAAAGGGATTCCCCTAATGACTCACAATTTGTGGCTCAGCACTCCCAGCTTGCTCTCTGTGATTCTGGAGTGGCTGCATTGTACTAGCTGTAAGGAGGGTAGCTGCTGAGCATCTGATCTGTATTTGTCCCACTGCTAACCATCTCTCTTCGCCTCCATGAACTCTTATGTTTCATTTCACATTCCCAGTGATCTGTCTGGAGTTGGCCATGTATAGAGGTTTATATTTGTTACTCACTGCAAGGAAGATTATAAGGGGGAGAGGAGTGCTTTATGTATCACCAGCCCTATGCATTCTTTTGTCCACTGCAGTCAAAGGACGCTGGGAAACTGTTATGATGACAGTTTTAAAATTTTGAAATGGCTGAATTAATTCCTATTAATCTACTATTTTCTTTCATATTTATTTTTCTTTTTACTGTGACCTGCCATCTAGAAATTTATTTTTCTTATGTGTTTATTTCTTTTGATATTGGCACTGTTACCATAAAAGATGATGATGATGAAACAGTTCAACGATAGAACATGTTTAGAAGGCACTTGACATATATTATTAAATGAATAGGAAATGATCAGTTAAAGCAGCAAATGATTAGGAAGGAAGGTATATTTTACTTGCAAACAGAGCACAAGTCGGCAGGTAAACCTGAGCAAGTTCTAGTATTATTAAAATAATATGTTAGTACTTTGTGAACATTTGCAGGATGAGTCCATACATGAAAACACTTCTGCCATAAGGAGTGCTGAGAGATAATCTCTGTAAGAATGAAACAGAAATACTGCCCTAAAGAGAGAGAGAGCATGAATTTATGAGAAGTATTGTCAAATTAAGGAACATACACTTTCTTGTTGCCAGATATTTTGTAGGCTAAAAAAATTTTAGGAAATAATAGCAATGTTAGAGCAATATGTAATGAAGAAAGTGGAAATCCATATTAGAATCAAAGTTCAAGCTCCTCTGTTAAATATATGATTGCACATGAACTCAGACTTCACTTTTAATGGAATGAATCCATACAATACCATGAAAGAATGCACTAACCTTATTTTCTGCTCATTTTATTGCTTCTTACCACTTTTAAGATAATTTGATATTATTAAATCTTCAATACTTAGATCTGAAAAGTGATTGTTTGCCCTCTGAAGACAAAATCTCAGAGAATGTGAAGGCAACCTAAAATTTGGGAAAGTATCTGATAAGTCTAACACTATTGCATTTTTATTGTCCATGATGTAAGACATGGAATTTTAGAAGTAAAATGAAATGGATTTGATAGAGGTAGCAGCAAGAATCCTATCAGAGTAACTGTCCTCCTCAGCAAGTCCCTTCAGTTTAGGTAGCCAAGTCTTGGAGGGAGGATTATGTATGTGAAAGAGTAAGAATGTTCTACACTGCAAAAGGGTGAAAAGAGAGATCCAAGAAATATTAATGAAAGTATTATAAATGCCAAGAAAGTCAAATGTGGATGAGATCCTTGCCATAAACAGAGTATTAACTGGAAATCTGTGCTATAAATTGTCAGAGGACTTAAAATCAATACAATAAAGATAAGAAAAAATATACCAACATTAAACAGGAAGATTAATGTATTTAATAGTTCACGTCAAATAGATGATAGCATTTTTTAAAGTCACCAGGAACAAGATGACTTGTAACTAGATTATCTTCCAACCTAAGTCATTCTATACTTCTATGAAGGTTGTAGTTCTCCATCTTCTACTTTGTAATTGTTGAAAATTATGTCTATAGCATTTGGGCTTACAAAGGAGGAAAACATACACAGAAGATGTACTTTAACTGATGTGATTCTGTCTTCCCAGATTCTTCACACAGGCAGAGCAGTAAATCAGGCTGTGAATTCCCCTGTTGATCCAATGAGATTATAGACTCCAGCTTAAGGACAGCAGTAGACTTTTGTGCTTCACCCAAACCCCTCAAATTACAAAATTCACTGAACGACAAGAGGATTCACTGTAAGACTAACATTCCTTCTTCTACACAGGATCAAACTATGAAAATTGTTATTCATCAACCTTAGAAGATTTTCTTTCCATCAGTTGTCTGTTGACATATCTCTCACACATCCTGTAAGTGGTCTAACATTTTCCCACTTAACCTTTAGATTATACCATTTTTTTAAATGTGGTAAAGATAAAGGTAAATAATATACCACAATCTAAAATACAGATTATCTTTTCTTATACTAAAAAGATCAGTTTTTCACTTGTGAAGATCATTAATCATAAAACATTTCTTTTATGTTGTGATATTTTCTTTCGCAGTGTCTTTTCATAAAATAAGTTTGTCACTTTACCTCTAACAAGTATGCTCAAAGTCCTAAATCAATGAAACAATCAATTCCTTATCCTTTTTGTTCAAAAGCGTAGCTAAAGCTGTTGCAATCTAATGTATGAGGGATGCTCTGAAAGTAATACCTCCTATTTTATTATGTTGGCTAGTGATGTCAGAGGCCGATGTTAGTGGTATGGTGGAAGAGACTGAGCCTTCCTCCCAACATTCCATTATGGTTCGTTCTTATGTGACAGATAGCAACGGAGAGGCAGTCTGACAAATTGGTGTCTGACATGGAAGTGCATATGAAGCAAAGGTGTGTTATTGAATTCCTCCATGTGGAAAAAATGTCACCGATTCACTTGTTGAATATTTATGGAGACCAAACAGTGGATGAGCACTGTGAGACAGTGAGTGGTTTATTTCAGCAGTGATGACAGGGACAGTGGTCACCTCCACTGGTGCAGATTTTTACAAACCAGCATGCAGGCTCTTGTTCATCACAGGCAAAAACACCTAGCTAATGGTTGTGACTGGGTTGAAAAAAGAGTGTTTTGTATCTGACAACTTGCCCTTTCAAGTAGCGTTATTTTGGTCTTCATATTTGTTGTAGTTTCTACTGAAAGAAATAGAAGGTATTACTTTTGGACTGACCTTAATAAATATTATATTACCTGTATGTTTGTTTTTCCTTCTTCTAGAGGAGTTTTTGCACTCTGGCTGCTTATCATGAGCCATCATGATCCAATGTTTTTTGAAACTGAAAACATGAATATATGAAAAATATGAAAAAGTGAGAAATATGTCAACCAGAGCTTGATGTTAATAATAATAATTTGGATAATATTTCCTGTATGGATTTTCATCCTATAGTAATGATATTTTAAGCTTTTTGATTGTTTCATAGAGGAGCTGAAGAAACTGTGCAATTATCTTGATTTCAATGTCAGGTGACACAGACTTATTGCTAATCAGAATAATTTTTCAACACAAAGACCAGTGGGAGAATATTCACTTTTTGTCGTTTGAAGTCCAAATTAATATGGAAGATTAAGTAATAGTTAGTCTCACATTTCCAGTAAACTCATTATTTTTGTATATGCATAGTTATTTCTTAATCAACATTATATTGTCCATGGTTTCTAAGGAAATCAGCAAAGTATTTTGGAAGGTAGAATACTCACCCAGTTTCTAAGCTTGGGACTAATGTTTATTGATGACACTAGGGAGTTGTCACCCTCTGTTTTCATCTTCTGAGGTTTGTCTCAGTATGTGAAAAATAATATATATGACTGTAATATGCAGATTGTAGTACAAAAACCTCACCTGTATATGCTGTTTTAATTTTAATGAAAAAGGAACAGATGATACAGTATTATAGTGAGCACAAATAAATCCTCAGAAATATTTTCCTTTATTAAAACCTGACGCTAATAAAATATTTTTCAAAGAAGAAAAATATCTCTAACAAAAGCTCTTTTAGAACTTAAGAGCAGAAATTTGAGATTGCCAAGAAGTGGTCTTTCTAAATTTAACAGTTTATATGGGGAATTATTTTCTAAGTCAGTTTTGATGTAGGTTACTTACTGGTTGAATTATTGATTCATTCATTTATTCAGCTTATAACAATATTTAATTGAGTAGGGAGAAAATGCATTTGAAGACCTGCTGTGGTCCATAACAATTTTCAGATAAGATAGATAGAAGTCTGAATCAAAGTTTTTAAAGCAACCTGTACAGATATACTAGCACTGAAAACATCTAAAAATATAAAACCATTTTTGCAACAGGAGTTTAAATAAACTTCTTTCTGTTTTTCACTTCTCAGATTCTTCTATATAGATTATACTGTTCCATATAGACGGACCCTGAAAGTCTTTGCATGAAAACAGTAAGATCACACCTTCTTTACCATAGTACACAGCTATTGTGATGTTATAAATAGGACCTTAACCTCTCCAACTTCTGCATCAAAAACAGAAAAATGTTTTTTTATTCTGCTTTTTCACTCATCGTCTGCTGCTGCATCCTGTAGGTTAAAAACACAGCACTGAGGTAGCCCTTCCCCAGTTATGCAGCAAAGACTTGAATAGGTTATCTATGAGACGATATAGTGAAACCTTCTCTTTGGGACCCCAGAACAATAACATCTCTCTTTTCTAGTTTCTTGGGCACTAGTTATGAGTCTTGGGTTATTCCTCAGGTTAACAAGTTTATCTGTCTCATTTTAATGTTTTGATTTTAATAGTCATTTGTAATCCTCTAAGGAAAAAGATGACTATGAAATGTTGTTATTTAATTCTTAGCAGTGTGAAAGAGGAAATCTTTCCAGATTTTTGTGAGAGCTAAAATGTAGGATAATTGACCAGGCCTGATAAACAAAGAAACAATATACACAACTCTGAAGATTATATATAACTTATATATATAGTCTATACCTTGACTCTGTTTTCCATGTTCTTTGAATACACAATGATTTCATTCAATGCAGATGAATTTGATTGTGGGTGTCAGTAGCATAGGCAATTCAGAATCGTTTTGGATTTTTGAATTTTCTCTATGACTTAATGAAAATTTTTCACAGCATCAAACTTATAAGATATAATTTTATTTAGATAAAAAAGAAGCTTAAATTGCATCAGTAAAAGGATCAACACCTACAAAGATATATGATTCTTTATTAATGATTCAGTCAGAAATCAACATTAAATATGCATAAGAAAGAAAAACATATAAATGTACATGGGTATAAACCTATAGATATATACAAAGAGAATTCTACTATAAGAGTCGTTCATATTGCTTGAAGTTCTACCTTTGATTCTCTCTCTAGTGTATAGCACTTGTGAATGGAAAGTGAAAGCAGCTTGCAAATTTTTCTGCTAGCACCAGCGCATGAAACAGCAGCTAAGACAACGATGTAACAGTAGAATCTCTATTCTCTTAACATTTTCTCATGTCATTTCCATCCTTTCCTCCTAGGAAGTTAACTGCAGAGGAGAAAAGGAATGTGAGAAAAATCAGTTTTACATTGTGAGGAGCTTGTCCAAGCCACTTAAATTGGCTCTGAGTAGCACTGCTCCAGAACCAGAATGGAGGGAGAACACAGTGATAGCAAATTCAGGGAAAAATCTGTTATTCACTTGCCACCACCTTTCCTTATCTACCTGGTCAAAAATTTGTCTTTTCTTTGGTATAACAGAAGGTATACTGAATTAATAGACATCTCATTTAATTGTCTGAGACTTGTTAATTAAGATCCTGTGTGATCTATTCAGGAAAAATCATGGAATACTTCCTCAACTTTTCCAGCTATTGGAAACTGACAAGCAGCATCTAATCTAGCTTCTTCCTTACCTGCTATTCCCTTCCTATTTAAGGAAGTGGAATACTTTTAAAGAAAGGAATGTCTCTGCTCACTGGTCAAATAATCAGGAGCTTAGTTCTCATGCCAACTTGTTCTTATTTTTTTCTGAGTCAGTTTCAAATCAGACTAGGAGAAGTACAAATGTCCACTCTATAGTGCTCATTATACCTTTGCTGTAGGTAATAGTGAAGGAAATATCCTATGACTGTGTATGACATTTGAGGAGGGAGAGATTCATCATGTTTCTCCTGTCCTTTCCTCTAGAGAAATCTGGTTGATGAATTCAAAAACCCACATACAAATCTTCCAGTATGCTCTCGTCCATTATTTTTGTCTGCAAACATTTTCTTGTTTTCTCAAGGCCAATATTATATTTTTTTTGTTTTTAAAAATATATTATTCATTTTAAACAGGAGTTTAAAAGAGTATTAATCAGTCTAATGTTTTTCTCTCTCCATAAATTTTCCCTTCTTGTTTGGAATAGAATATTTTGCTGATAGATTTCTACTTCTAATTTGTTGTGATTCTTCCTTCTTTAATACTCTTTTTACAATAGTTACCATAACTCAGCCAAGCCAAAGGCTGGGGCATGGAAAAATTGTTGTCCATCTCCTATTACAATAAGTACAAATCAGAGAGTAATATAACTTCAGCTTCAACATGGAAGTATTATTTCAAAGTGAATGGCAATAATGATTTCTAAATTACATGGGCCAATTTTCTTCTGAGTTTTATGTTTTCCAGTAAATCAGCAGTACATTTCTGAAGGCTATAAAGTTGCACTGACCTTTAATTAAGCAGGTAACCGCAGAATCAGCTTCTGCTTTTAAACCTTCAGACAGAAAAAAAGACACAGATTTCCCATGATTATAGTTTAGTTCACCTTGATAGCTGCAGGAAGGCAAGGCAGGAGTCCAGACATAGGTCCTGAGGCAATTCAGTGTGCTAACCACAGTACCCACCTCCTTGGGCAGCAAACAGCTGCTGTCTTTTCAGCACACAAAAGCAGCAAGGGCTGGGAGCTTCCAGTGGTCAGGAAGAGGCATGGTGCCTGCCTCTGTTCTCTGGGGAAACTTTCAGATATAAGGAAGCATGTAGTATCATTGAGTTTGTGTAGGCACTCTTGTATACCACAGGTGGTACATTTTTTTTGTGTTTAAAATCTCTTTATCCTCTTCCCCAACAAAATAAATACACGTCATAGCAGTTGTAAAATTATAACTGAGTACTGAATGTAATAAATGTACCTGTAGCCATCAAGAACTTTAGACTTTCAGTTTTGAACCTCTGATACTATACTTTTAAACCTCCCATTTACTGTCACTTTCACTGGTTGCTTTTCCTCATTTAAACTTTATTTTTTTAGGCATTATTCATGTTATTCCAGCATTAATGTGATTCTGTTACTCAATGTGGCTGTAATTTTCTAAGATTTAATAATATATAGATTATGTGAATTGCATTGTTTTACAGGCTTTAGCCAGTGCTGAAGCTTAGGGTATGATTTTGTACATGGGAGGGGAATAGAAAAAATTGTATACAAAATGCACAGAAATCGTAACTTCCCAACTTGAGGGCCGGCTTTTGGTAAAACAGTGTTTGTCCATAGGACTTTGTCACTGAGCACTTCAAAAGTTTCTGATGATACTGGATGCTTAGCTTTCTTGCAGAACCAGGCAAAGTTAAAATTCCTAGTTCAGAAGAAATTTCATTCATTCATTCATTCAGTCATCCTAAGAAAAAAAGGAAAAAAAAAAAAGATTACAATCATGAAAATATTATGATTCCAGTTTCCCTCATAAATCTGAATTCCTTACACAGGAATTACCCAAGAGGTAATTTGATCATTGTTTTTCCTTGTTAGCTGTTCTGTTTTTGTTTTAGGAGCTCTCTATTTTGAATCACTAAACATTTGCATTGTTATCAACGCAGTCTGTGCTATGACTGGACAATGCCCAGATGAAATGAAAACAGACCTTAGTATGATCATCGGTTAACATATATATTGACATCAATAAAGGCTAAAAGACGATGACTGTTGTCTCTGTGCCAGAAAAAAAATACAAGACAGAAGGTGCAATATGTATTTGGGTCAGTGATTGCATCAACGAATGCATGATGAACTTTCAAAAGAAACAGAAGGTAGTTTAGGTTAGGCTCAAAAGAGGTAAGGAACAAAAATAGGTCTATTTTTTTTTGACCTTGTGACAGGGTGACAAAAAACCCCAGTGATGTACTAGGAAATTCCTCAGGAGATCTGTTTTGACTTGAAAGAAGGACCTTTCAAAATGAAATGGTTTTAAAAAGAATTTAAAAGGAATTTATAACCAGAAGCCAGACTTCTTCCTGAGATTACATGTCAGAAGATATTTACAGTATGTTGTGGTCAAGCTCATGGATAGTAGTAAAAAATTCAGATTGGTACTATGAAGGTATCATCTTAACTATATATACATAGATATATTTTTCCTAAAACGTTTTGTAATGTTAAAATTGTATTTAATCAGAGAGGACATTTCCTGTGATATGTAAAGAAATTGAAAGCAATGATAAGTTAAAAGAACCTCAGCTTGAGTTGGCAGAAAGTAATTTAGTTATTTTTGTAGTGCTGATGTATTGCCAAGGTCACAAACAAGACTGATTTACACAGGAAATATGAGTTAGAAAGGCTATTTAAGTGAGCCATAAATACTTTGCTTAGATGTGCCTAGATGGATTTACTTTTTCCTTGAGCTGCACTGAAAATTATGATTTACCAGTAATCTTCTTGCACAATTCAGTGATAGAGTATTTGATAAGTTTTCTTGAAAGAAAATAATTCTCCCCATACTCTGTACATTAAATTGATATGCAAAGTAGAATTCAAAATCAAGAGAGACATCCTAGAAATCCAAAAGGAACTCATCTGTTAAAGAACTCCAAGCATCAGAAAACCCTGATCTGAGAAACCTTTTACACACCTTTGTGTTAATGAGAATGTCTGCCAAGACTTGGTGAAACAAGGGTGTATCACTTGTATACTGGTAAAGAAAAATAAACTACCAGCGCCAGTAAGCTTTTCTACCAACAGTACTCTTCCAAGAACCTTTTCTTAGGATTATATATTCACTATTGGAAAGGGTATTTCACTACAGTCTAGCTGAATTCTGCTGTTAAATTGTCCTGACAGTTTGTGCTTTTTCCTAGGATTCAGTCAGAATGCATACTCAAGGCAGAAAATGATCAGCATTTGTTTCAGAAACTTTGGTATGAAAAGACTTCCAGAGTGGAAGCAATTTGCTTGAAGATGTAACTTGGGTCCCACAGCTATGCAGATTGAAATCAGAGGTGGCTGGGTTACATGGCTGATCTCAGCAGGGAAACAAAGTCCATGCTCAGAACAGCAGCTTGAATGGTTACCTCTGCTTCAAGTGTGATACATTCATTTTTCAAAGCATCTCCCAAGCCTGGGGAAGGGGCTGTGATCCTGTGAAGAGGCTTCATAGTCAATCTAGCTCAGAAAAAAAAACAAACATGATCACCTGACAACAGCAACCTTTTGTCTCCCCAGGCTTTCCAAAATGCCCTAGGAAGAGAAATTATCCCACAGATGACAAAAAAGAGAAAGGTACAACTTGTTAAGTGTTTAAAAGATATTCAGTCCCATGGACTTCGGATATAAGGTAACTGATGAATTACAGGCTCATGCTAGGAGGAGAGGTGAGAAACCAGGCAAATGAACAAGGCAGAAATTATGATCTCTCTGTGGCAAGTAACTTACACATGAATAATGCAAAAATAAACATATTGAGGTGGAGGAAGATTTGTGATAATTTTAAGCTTTATGGAAAACAAAAGAACAAACCCTTTCAAACAAACAAGCTAACTAATCCACATATTGCTCACAGGCTCGGTTACTTTTAACCCCAGAACTCTGTGTTAGTCTTTTCTTTATAGAACTGCTACCTAGCTTTAGCTTCAAGTAATTCTTAACCTGCTTGGCACACCTGCAGTGGTATCCAGAGTTTTACTTGAAATTACACAAACAGCGTCAGAGAGAATTCAGTAGGAAGTCCTCCTAGGGTCTCTAAAATGGAAACAATATTAAGAAGTAGAAAGCACATGAAGTCTTACACTCATTATGGATACAAGAAACTATTACTGTAAGATCATTCTAACACACCTATCAATCAGTAATCAAATGGGGAGTTTAAAATTCATATTCCTGGCTTGTAGGACTTTATCATACCATATAAGCCACTAATAGTATAATTGTTGAGTGACTACCCACAGCCACTATTCTGCCTATTTTCTCATTTGGTGTATCTTACATCTTTTGGCATATGGACACTAAAACTCTCCTTAATCTCAACCTCCTTGAGCTCAGGAAAGTTTTGTTGTTGGCTCCAAAAGGTCTGCATTTTCCAAAGCTACTACTCTTCCTTTTTTATTTTTATTTCTTTTCAGGAACACAAGTCAAACATACCAAAGCCTGTGAAGTGCAAATAATTTTATAGTATATCAATTCTAATGAGAACTCACGCTTCATACCATTTTTACCAGCTTTCCCTTCTAGCTAAAAGTATCATATATGCTGACTAACAGAGCTCTTAGCAAAATGTGAGACACTAACCAAATGAACACTAAGAACTGTAAAATGTGTGCTAGAAGAAGGAAAACAAATCAGATAATAAGGGTATTTTGCATCAAGTCGTTTTATTCTAAAATTTTACTACAAGAGAAAGCTTCCTGACAAAAGGTCAGTGATATATTACTGTGTTAGGAAGTACTCTTTCTCAGAAAAAAATAGTTTTGTTTTTTTGGGAGGAAAACTTGAAAAAAGCAAGGGCAATGATAGTAAATAATAAGAATTAATCTTCCAAGTTTTTTCTTTCCCATAGCTCCTCTCTGAATGACATTTCCATTTCTTCAGTAGCCAGGATCCCATTCTCATGTATTCTTGTACTGTCACTGCTCTTCCTTTTCCTCACTTCAATCAATAGACAGTGTTTTCATCCCTGAAAATCACTTATATAAAAAACAAAAAACTGCAATGCCAATGGGATGGACAATACTGGGTAGTCAGTGGGAAACAATGGACTCAGAGTTGACCATGACCCAACACAAAATGAGAAAAGAAAATTCAACACTTTTCTACCAAAAGAGAAAAAATTGAGGTCAGTGCTCTACTTGAGAATTGTGATTATTTTTACAAAAAACAAAAAACAAAAAAAAAAAAAACAACCCCAAACGCCAAATATAAACACGAAGGCAATTTCCTCTATATAGAAGTGCTTTTCTATTTCCTAACGATTCATAGAATTATTCCAAAGTCGTAAGTTCTGGGGAAGGTAGAAGGAGAGAGGTAATTTTAATTCTGATGTAAGTAAATACAAAAAAGGGAAAAACAAACAAACCCTTGTTTTCATGATGAATGTTATACTACCAGAACATGAGTAGGACTAAAAAAAATCAAAAACTGAAACAATCATTTGAGAGCCAATAATTAGCGTTTATGCATCAACCACTGAATCATTACTGATACTGTGACAATATGTTTGTTTGTCATTGTTTTTAGTTAATGGAAATGAGTATTCTGCTCTTAGTAATCGCCCTTTCTGAAACAATTCTATTCAACTTTATAAACTGCAGATATTTCTCAGAGCTCTCCCTTTGTAATCCTGTAGGAGTATAGTAAAGGGCACTGAACGGAAATACCCATAGCTGTTAAAATATCTTCTTCAAGTAGATTAAAATTAAAAAAAAAAAAAGAGAAGGACGTATTTACTGGAACTGCAGACATCTGGTTTAGTGTCAGAGTCAAATCATTCTGAGAAGCTTTTCTTAACATAGGTTTGAAAAAACGTATAGCAACATGCAATAGTAAAACACTTCTGCTATAACAAATAGCTCTTTATTTAAAGTTACTTCTTTAATATGAATAAGATTTTAAAACCTATCAAAGATGGCATGCAAAGATAAAAATAAAGAAGTGTCAGGAACAAAAATGTTCTTTTTCTCTTCCTCTGAATTAATTTGCATGTCAGTCAATAATCTGTCAATGCATATGCAATATAGAAAGCATGACTTACTTTTCTAAAAGTGTAGGAAAAAGGAACAAGAATTGAAGAAGAGGAAAAAAGACAGCTGTGATGAGCAAGGATTTAACCCAATCTATAGTATGTATTCAACTATAACAATACACCCAAAGATGTTGAAGGAATGATGACAGAACTGTCAATTACAGCTGAGCAGAGTGTAAACAGATCTACAAAATCTGCTGAGCTGAACCAGCACCAAGTGGTTGGTAGGGCTTCTTTTCTAATTCAACCCACCAGCTGGAGCACAAGCCCTGCTCAGTAGTAAGGTCTGTCGGCAGCCTGTCGATCTTCCTGGGACACCAGTGTGGTACGAACAAATCTCAGAAGAGACAGGGGTAAAATAATTAAAGACCTGATGGAAAGCTGTAGACATAAAAGATGTTGGCTGAGATGTAAATTGGATTATTGATTGGTGTAGATCAAATTCTTTTGATACCTCAGAAGGGATGAGTTGGGGCCCTCATTTGAGTCCTCGCTTTTCTAGCTGAAGATGGGGTAGGGATTAAACATGCTTAGAAGTTTAGGCAGTTTGTTTAGAGGTGTCTTTTAAGTAAACTTTTCATTTTAACTTTTCATTAAACTTTTCAACTTCTCTTCATTAAAAAATCATTTTGTTTTTCAGCATTCAATATGAAAAGCACTGGGAGGTAAATTAGATCTTTGTAAAAATACCATAAATAAAGCTAAAGCTGCCTTTCAATCAAATCTTGCAAATTTCTCTATTCAGAATCTGTAGCAAAACTGACTTCAGTCTTTGCATGAAGGAAAGGTCCCTAGGGAGTGGGATCAGCTTGCCTTCAGTTGCTGTTTAGTTCACCTCATTTGTGGCCAGAGAATGTATCCAGAAACACTACACAATGTGCAATCTGGGACAGAAGTCAGATTTGGCACTGTCCTGGAAGAAAATAGCAGCAAGGAAAAATATAGAGCAACAAAAACCCTTAAAATCACTTTTTTTCTCAAGAATGAGGGGTTGTAACTTAATACACACAGATAGAAGATCTGTTGAGTAATGAATTCTTATTTCTAAGAACTGTATTCCAACTATGTTTTTTAAGGTTCCAGTCCAGGCCGTTAGCATTGTCAGTAGCCTGAGCTGGCATTTTAAGTTATAAGTAACACTGTGAAAGGTGAAAAGTGAAAGTTCAGTATTTTTTCCCTCAAGCATTAAGGCTGCCAAGAGCTTATTCCACAAGACAGCGAAGGACTTTGTTATCAGTTAAAATCTGTCTAAAGGAATAATATTTGTTTAGATGCGCGTCTTAATTCACTTCTTCACAATACTCAACCTTCTTATGTGAAATGTGGTTTCATTTTTCTGCCTTGATTGAGCCATCTCATCCCCCTATTCTCAACTTGCAAAAGCCTTACCCATTCTGCCACTCCAGACTTTGTAGAAAAGACACAATCTCCAGCTGTTGTTTTTGCAAAATGGATAGAGTGTATTTTTGGGCCATAAAATCTGCCAGAAAGAAATTCACCAGGAAACTGAAAATTCCTGATTTTCATTCTCTGTTCCAGTGCCATTTGATGATTTTATACTATGTAACCTATGAATAAAATACAAATACTATTATTGAATCTTGTGGGAACTAGGAGGGTCTACCATACCAGATGAATTCATGTGTATTTGCTTTTGAATTCTTTCTCCTTGTGTGCTAATTTTGTCAACCACAGCAGCAATTAAAATTTACTACATGACTGTCAGAGTAGAATACTGAATGCAATACTTGAAAGTTCCTTCCCTTACCATTAAAGTTACTGCTTTAATTACTCTGTTATTCTACTAAAAAGGTGATGGAATATTGTCTCTTTTTTCAACATGAGAGGTTTTTCTGCAGTTCTTCTCCATGAGCAAAGAGATGTTAAAACTGTCTGTTTTCATGGGATTTAGTCAATAATATCTCAGCATGGAGCTACTCAGTCTTGAGCAAACTCAGACATCTGTGCCAGGCAGACATGGGCTTTACAATGTCTAAAATAGAGGCATCCAGGCATTTTACATTCTTTGGGGTCAGAAAGAAGAGATTGTTGAGGATGCCAACTTTAGCGTTCAACATCTCAAACTTGAGTAAGGCAGTGTCGTAGAAACAGCACAGCAAACCTCCAGATGCAACTCTCTGGAACTGACAATGGTTTTGTTTTTTAAAAAAATTGTTTTTACTCACAGTCTCTCACATCAGTGGGTATAAGTCCAATTGATCCTGACAGCTAAGCTTCAGAGGAGAGATGCTGGCTACCATATTTTTAAATGCCTCCTGAGGTTGATAATAATTTCTGGCTTTGAATATCTTTTATACTCTCTCAGAGCTGACAGTGATTAGTAAGTTTCACCTCCATAGAACATCCTACTTCTATGAGTCACTGTCATCTGCTCACTGTTTTATTTCTTATCTGGGTGTCATAAAGCTTCAGTCATGTTTTCATCTTCTTATCACTACCTCCTGATGGCTAGAGTCTTTCAAATGGGCTATCTTCCTGCTAATCCCAGAGGTACTGAGAAGCTGCATGGAAATCTGCCAGGTTCCAATAACCTACTGACAAAGATATTTTCAATTCCCATAACCTTTCTTCCAGTGCTTTTTTTCTGATGTTTCCACAGTCATTCAAATGGTCCCATCCATACCTGCATTTGCACTAAGAATCTCTTCAATGTAAAGCCAGAAATGATGACACAGATCCTTTCTGTGGGTTTCTCTTCTAGAGTGAAAAACAGATAAGATTTTTATGGAATCAGAAAAGGTGAGGAATTAGCATATTGCATTCCTTTTGTGCCTGCCTTATCAGACAGTTCTTAATTTTAGAAAAATTGAGTAATTCAGTCACCATAATATAGCCAAATGGGGGTGAAATTACAAGATGTAAGGAAGGGGAGTTTCCTGCCAGTAAGATTTAAAAATAAATTCAAATCTGTGGGTTAATCAATTTTCTCATATTGGTGTTCCATGACAGATGCAAATCCTAATCTCTCAATTCTCTCAGTATCTACATGATAATAGACATTAGGGCTCACAAAAATTCCGCTGCAATGGTAGTACAAACATAGTCTGAGAGACTGGACTGCTGCTCTGCGTGGTAGGAGCTGCAATGCTCCAGGCAGAATTTCTGAGATTGAAAATTAATGAAGAAAACACTGGGAGTACATAATACATTGAATTTATTTATTGAGTATTTCTCTTTCAGCCTTCAAATGTTCAGCATGCTGCTACATCTTTTATTTATTTATTTATTGTTAAAGCTCTCTCACTTTCCACTTAAAAACTATAAATTTGTTTTCGACCTTTCCAGCTATGACTTATCTTTTTTTCTGGATATTATTTTTTCTCTGTGAAATACTGTTCTGCTGAAATTAAGTGTTCAGATAAATGTGTTTAATATTTATAAAAATTTAACATTTTGATCATGATGAAATTGTTTTTTTATTTTTAGAAAGTAGCATGTTGACTTATAATATCAACTTCTATGAATATGTACAAAACATACAAAATTCACAATTTTTTAAAAAGGTGTAATGAATTTAACAGTGAGATTTCTGTGTTTTTTTTTTTTTGTTTTGTTTGTTTTTTTTGTTTTGTTTTGTTTTTAAAGTTACTATCACATTTTTGTTTTCAGGATATTAAAAGAGAAAATCTGATCTCAGATCAACTTATTCACTGCAGTGTTACCAATTTTGATCCGAACTGATAAGCAAGTATTTTAAGTTGGGCTTTGTAAACTTATGTGTTAAGTCAAGACACAAAGATGTGGTCTTCTGGTGTCTTGTTAAGAAGCTTATTTTCAAAATTTGGATTCCTATGAAACCAGTAAAGCAACAGCCACTCAGGTAATTGCTGCAGTGAATTTGTTTGTTTCCAAAAAGACAAAGGAATTAGCTGTGTGAATTTGTTCAGATCTGCCAGTGCAACATTGTGACCTTCGTTATGAATTTTATCGACACGTCAAAAATTAAGAAATACAATTACTATTGTAAAAGTGGGTCCAATGTCTGTCATGTATTTACGTATTTTAATTGTAGAACAGAATGTATTTTCTCAGTAGCATAATCTCAACATGAAACATAAATTAACCAAAGCATTTTGTGCATTGTGTGCCTCTACTTCGTCTGTTTTAATGGACAAAACTTTACAGCTATGGAAGTTTCTGGTAGTTTCAAACATATCAAAATTTTCACACTATAAAGACAATTTTTACTTGCACAGCCCCATTCACATGCCACAGAGCAAGAGCATTTCTTGTTATCCCTTGATAGTACTTCAAAAAGACAAACGTGAATCTACAAAGTAAAAAACAGTTTCTAATGACCATTCCATCTGAAGACACTTTTACTGAACTGTATAAAGTTAATTCATGCACAAGTTAAGCTGTCAGAATTGAATAACATAAACTTTGAGATCTATGAATATAGAAACCACTTATATTTATCAATATTAGCTACATTAATACACACCTTGCAAGGAAGCAAAATATGTACATACATATTGCTGAAAGATTCACAGAGCGTATTTTTTTTTATATAAATTAGGCCAGATATTTAATGAGTTAAATCTAGTCCCAAATGTATACATAAGTAGGTTAAAGTAAAACATTTTGAAGTCATTAGGACTACTCTGTAGTCAGTCAGGTTGGAGAACTTGCTGTTTTCGGATTACAGAAGAAACTCAGAGAGAAAAAAAAATGTATGTTCCATATGTCAGTTTATCTATTTATCTATTTTATTAAAGGGATATATGTATATATTTAAAAAGTCCATTTGAAACACATGATATTTTGATCATGAATAAAACACCACAGTACTATATGCTATGCTTGTACTATTCTGCCTGAAGATGAAAATGGTTACAGGAGCTTGTAGTGAAAACATGTGAGTTTGTTACTGATCTTGAAAGAATACATCAGTGAGTCTCTGGCAAAAGCCCAAGTCAGTCAGCCTAGATTTCTAATTCTACTTTTCCTTGAACAGGTGTTTGTCTCCTGCACAGAACACCTGGAAATCTGTCATTTTACTCCCACTGATCATTTTAATGCCGTGACTTTATTTGAATAACTTTTTAAAGTCACATATTACTTCTAAGAGACTTCCAGGTAAGCAGACAATAGCAGAGATCACTGATACACTGTACAGAACATTACATTAAATAAAAATGGAAGACTAGATACTACATTTCAGAACATCACGTATCACTGCAGATGATTTTAGTGCAACAGAATAGAAACACATTCACAATTTAGAGAAACAAGAACAGTCAGTTGGTACTCTGGACAAACCATGGGCTGAGGGAAAACAAGAGCAAGGGATGGAGTCGTACAAAATAAATATGAACAGAAGCTTTCAGGCAGAGAGGAAAAAGACTAATTTCTGAAGGTCTCTGAAATATTCATGCACACCTAATTTTCTCTGCTTTGGTACATAGGAGGGGTTAGTTTTCATTACCGGAAATCAAAATCAACCTTTAGAACTAAGTATGTCATCTTTTTTTTTTTTTTTTAATAGGAAAATGTTTCTTTACGTAATCAGTTTCTATTCTTATCTTCAAACAACTTACTTTTATGCTTAGATAAGGGATAAAAATTGAAAAATCAAATACAGAACTTGGCTTACTACTATTTTGGCAAATAAAGTTTGCAAAGCCAGATATGCAACTCAGTAAGGTACCTTAGTATCATACTTAAGATGTAACAGTACTATTATAACACTTGTCAAGTTCTCTCTGCAAGACCTCTCAGTCCTTAAGCAAATCAGCAGCTCCTTCCAGTTTAGTGTTGTCTAAAAAATTACTTACCATATCTTCAAGTCTCATATCCAAGTAATCAACAAAAAAATTGTATGGAAGCAGCTATAAAACAGAGCCCTATGGAACCTTGCTAGGAAATGACTGCCAGACAGATCTAACTCTGTTTACTACAATCCTTTGAGCTTAGTGTGCCCTACAATTATTCCCTCTGTTATCCTGTGATGTTTCATTTAGCATGTTAAGAAATTTACCTTTATTTTTATTTTTTTCAGAGAACGGAAGCTTTTATGATATAATCCATTCACTGCAAAATAGAAATATTTCTGAGTAAAATTTCAAAGGTATAATCTCTGATCTTTTTCTTATAATTTCAGTAAAGTATTTGCTTTATATTCAGGTAAGATAGTAGTCAAAATAAGTTTTGTTTCTAGCATCATAACCATCAAGTCTTTATTCTGTAAGAAACTACAGCCTTTTAATAAAAACATTCAAATAGCTTGACAATAGGAATGTGTCCTGCAAAGATGCTTCCCATCCAAAGTCAGTGTAGCAGAGAAGGCAGAGATAGGACTGTCTACACATTTCCTCAGGTTATGTGAAAGAAAAAAAGAATCTCATGTTGTATACTGCATGATTCATTAAGTATGTCTTCAGAATACCTTTGAAAGGAAGGAGATGAGGAAAAACTTTGTTTTGATGATTAGGGAATTTTAACATTAAAAATGTATCATGATGCACAGTTAGGTGTGTAGTTAGCACTTGGAAAACTTCAGCTATAGCTCAGCTTTGGACACACATACACAAATTCTGAAAGCACCAAGACCAGGATGATCAAATTGGATAATTGGATATAGTCCAGAATACTACTTTTTGTTATCTTAAAAAAAAAAAAAAAAAAAAAAAAAAAAAACCCAAAAATAT